>JAUDJI010000360.1:0-14555 GCA_037389245.1 Oryzias sinensis | reverse complement strand
CCTTTACGACTTTCAAAGTTATGCGCTAAATTCATGACTTTCTTTCTAGTAAATCTATAATTCTGAAATTAAGTATTCTATGCACACACAAAAAAACTATTTTGAAATTTCAATACTAAAATCCGAAAAGATATGATTCATTATTTGTTTTAGCCAAACAAACTGATAATAAGATTTTAGGGAATATTTTATCAAATTAGAATTTAGTCTTTTTAAGATTCTGATTATTTTGGTTTCTGACTTTTTTTCTCTAAAATGGTCATCTATTTTCAAAATCGTAATCATCTTCCTCTGGTATTAAACACTTGTTGACAATAATTTTAAACTATTCCTAAAGTTACACTTTTAACCATTTATTGCCTGTTGTCGCAAATATGCACCAAACCACATGAAAGCAAAAATAAATGTGATTTTTTTTTTTCATTGCTGGAAATAAATTCCAACGTCAAAGGGGTTAAATTCAGATTTTAGGGCTCTTGATTTGATTTGATTTGATTTAAATGTTGTTTTTTTCAAGCAATAAAAAATTATTAATAATTATAATAATTGAGCAGTACAATGAAAAATCGCAAAACAATGTCAGATCTCAAGTCAAACACTGATTAAGAAATGAAGATGATGTTATGGTCTTGACCGTGTTAATACTCAGAATCATAATAATTCATTTAGACCCTCATGTCTCATTAGATTCATTAGATATAATAATAGGATCTAAAGTTTATAGTAGAGTTGGTTTCTTGCTTGAAAGGGAGTTTTATAATCCTGTTAATCTTATCAGATTAAGTGGAGATTACTGATCAAGATCAATGTGATCACTGAAAAAAATGAAACAACATTTTCATGTACTGTCTAGATGAGTTTCTTCTGGCTTTTCGAGTCACTTCAGTGGGATTGACTTTGGCATTTGGGGCAGAACTAGTGAACCGTTTCTGTCTTCACAGGTTCAATATCACCAGTGAGGAAAAGATGGGAACGTACTCGTGTGTGTTTGAGAATAAAGTCCGAGCAGACTTTATTTTGGCCAGTAAGTCTCACCTTTGACCCTCTAAGTCTGTTCCCGGGCGCGGCAGCAGCTCAGTGACCCTCTGCGATTGCCCTCAGCTCCACGCTTCCGCGAGAAACGAGATAAGCCCGTGGTCAGCTACGTGCACGATTTCGTGGTGCTGCCATGCAAGATGGAAGGTAGCGAGAACGAATCCCTCACCTGGCTCTGGTTTAAGGGGAATGAAACCCACAAGGTGAGTGAAGGCCTTCCTTCTTTGCCTGAATGTTGCTTTAGCCCTTGTGCTATCTTGTGGGGTCCAGATGACCCCACCCTTACATTGACGTGTTATACCTACCATGACAAAGATAAAGGATAAAGGTGGAGAGGATTTCATGTAATCCATTGATACCAGTGAAGATCACAAATCATTGAAGGAAAAAAGGTTCAGCTCACTGTCTCTTGGGGTCATCTGGACCCCACATTGGGAGTTAGGTCATCTGGACCTAGTTGGACCCCACATTGGGAATGGGGTCATCTGGACCCCATAAGACAGGTATTGGCTTGTTCAGCTGATACTTGTCTTGTGGGGTCCAGATGATCCCACTCCCAACGTTAACGTACCTTGGAGACATGTTAACCATGGGGAGTGGGTCATCTGGTCCCCACAAGACAAGTATCAGCTGAATCTGTCTTGTAGGGTCCAGATGATCCCACTTCCAACGTTAACGTACCTTGGAGGCACGTTAACGTTGGGAGTGCTATCTTGTATCATCTGGACCCCACAAGACAGCACAAAGATTATTTTCTGTGAATCCGCTTATGTTCTGTCAGGATACTCTGCTGCTGGATTTTAAAGGCTGATCTAGAACGAAGTCGTCCAAACCTTTTGCAAAGAGGGCTAGATTTGAAGACTGCTAACAACATTTAGCCGTCGATGAACTTAAACTGGAAAGCCTTTATTTTGTCTGGACCCGACTGGAAACTCAAATTTACATGATTGTTTGCATGGTTTCTCAGGACCGTTCATTCAAAAGCTGCCCATCCCAAAGACGCTCCTTTGATCAAAGTCAAAGATCAAAGATCAAAGTCAACTTTATTGTCAATTCTTCACATGTGCATCACATACAATGAATCGAAATTCTGTTTCTCACTCTCTCGTGTCTGTTCAGGGGAAGAAAAATAAAAACAGAGTATACGTTTAAAATAAAATAAATAGGTAAAAAGAAAGAAAAATATACAATTTACAATATACAACATAGGCAATTTGCCATAAAAGTGCGAGTGCACTTAAGGCAGTGTCTCAAGGCAGCCGGGGGGGGGGGGGGGTTGTTTGAGCACTGTTCATGGGGGGATATGGGTGGTGGGTAGGTGGAGAGGGGAGAGGGTGTTTAGCATCCTGATGGCCTGGTGTGTGAAACTGTTTCTGAGTCTGGTGGTCCGGGAGCGGAGGCTCCTGTACCTCCTCCCTGAGGGCAGAAGGCTGAACAGGTTGTGTGCAGGGTGGTGTGCATCCTTGATTATTGTTAGTGTTTTGCGGGTGAGGCGGGTGATGTATAAGTCCTGCAGGGAGAGGAGTGGTGTTCCAATGATTCTCCTGGCTGTGTTGACTATGCGCTGCAGGGCTTTCCTGTTGCTGTGTGTACAGCTGCCCCCCCACAAAGTGATGCAGCTGGAGAGGATGCTCTCGATGGTTCCTCTGTAGAATGTGGTCATGATGGCTGGTGAAGCACCTGATCTTTTTAGTTTCCGCAGGAAGTAGAGACGTTGCTGACCTTTCTTTGCCAATGATGTGGTGTGAGCGGTCCAGGAGAGGTCCTCACTGATGTGAACCCCCAGGAATTTTGTGCTGCTCACTCTCTCCACAGCAGTACCATCAATGATCAGTGGCAGGTGTTGAGTGTGGCCCCTCTGAAAGTTGACAACGATCTCCTTTGTCTTGCCGACATTTAGCAGGAGGTTATTGTCTCTGCACCATTTTGTCAGCAGATCCACCTCTTCCCTGTAGTTGGTCTCATCGCCCTTGGTGATGAGACCCACCAGGGTTGTGTCGTCTGCAAATTTCACAAGGTGGTTTGTGCTGTGGGTTGTTGTGCAGTCATGTGTCAGCAGGGTGAAGAGCAACGGACTAAGCACACAGCCTTGGGGTGCCCCGGTGTTGAGAATGATTGTATTTGAGGTGTTGTTGCCGGCTCGTACTGTTTGTGGTCTTTGGCTGAGGAAGTCCAGTAGCCAGTTGCAGATGGGGGTGTTAACACCCAGCTTGTCCAGTTAGCAAATGAGTTGCTGTGGTATTATTGTGTTAAATGCGGAGCTGAAGTCTATGAACAGCATTCTCACATATGCGTCCTTTTTGTCTAAGTGGGTGAGAGCTGGATGAAGAGCAGAACAAATGGCGTCCTCTGTCGATCGTTTGGGTCGGTATGCAAACTGAAAGGGGTCCAGGGTGGGGGGAAGAGTGGACTTGATGTGTGACATGACTAGCCTTTCAAAGCACTTCATGATGATGGGCGTTAGTGCTATGGGGCGGTAGTCATTGAAGCAGGATGGTGATGGTTTCTTTGGCACAGGGATGATAGTTGTAGCCTTGAAGCATGATGGGACGATGGCTTGCTCCAAGGAGATGTTAAAGATGTCTGTGAAGACATCCTTAAGCTCTTCTGCGCAGTCCTTCAGCACACGGCCTGGGATATTGTCTGGACCCGCTGCTTTACGTGGGTTGATGGTGGAGAGTGTCCTCTTCACGCTGGTAGTTGTCAGGTGCAGGGTTTGATCCTGGGGGGAGGGGGGCGTTTTCTGTGGGTGTGTGTTGTTTAGTCCTTCAAAGCGTGAAAAGAAGCTGTTCAGGTTGTTGAGAAGGGGGGTGTTGTTCTCACAGCTCTGCGGTGCAGGCTTGTAGTCTGTGATGGCCTGGATGCCCTGCCACAGGCTCCGTGCATCTCTGCTGTCGTTGAAGTTGGAAGAGACTTTGTGCATATAGTCCTTTTTTGCTTTCCTGATGCCCCGGGACAGGTTGGCTCTTGCTGTTCTTAGGCCAGCTTCATCCCCTGCTCTGAAGGCATTGTCTCTGGCTCTCAGTAGCCCTTTGACTTCCCCTGTCAGCCAGGGCTTCTGGTTGGCTCGAATGTTGATGTTTTTTCTGTGTGTCACATCATCGATGCACTTTGTGATGTAGGAGGTTACTGTGTCTGTGTACTCCTCGATGTCTGTCAGGTTGTTGTAGGTGGCAGTTTGTTTAAACATGTCCCAGTCTGTTGTTTCAAAGCAGTCCTGAAGGGCAGAGGATGCTCCCTCTGGCCACACTCTTATTTCCTTCAAGACTGGTTTTGCAAGTTTCACCCTTTGTCTGTATGCAGGCGTTAGCATAACACTGAGGTGGTCTGATGTTCCGATGTGGGGGAGGGGAGTTGCTCTGTAAGCTTTTTTGTGAGGAGTGTAAACAAGGTCCAGTATGTTGTTTCCTCTTGTTGGAAAGTGCACATGCTGATGAAATTTTGGAAGGACTGTTTTGAGATCAGCGTGGTTGAAGTCTCCGGCAAGAATGATGAAGCCATCTGGATGTGCTGTTTGTTGTTCACCAATGGCCTGGAATAGTTCATTTAGCGCTGCATTCCTGTCACTGTTGTTGGTTGTCGGGGGGATGTATACTGCCACTAATAAAATCGCAGTAAACTCCCTTGGCAGGTAGAAAGGACGGCACTTCAGGATCATGAACTCCGCCCGCGGGGAACAGTGTTTGCTCACCAGCTGAGCGTCCCGGCACCACGCGTCACGAATGTAAACACAGACCCCGCCGCCGCGTGTTTTTCCTCCGTCTACGATGTCTCTGTCCGCCCGATAGCACGTTAGTTGTTCCAGTTGTATGGCAGAGTCGGGAATGTTGTTGTTTAGCCATGTTTCCGTGAAGATGAACACACAGCAGTTACTCGTTGTCCGGTTCGCTGATCGGAGTAGGCGAACATCATCCATCTTGCTGTCCAGGGACCTCACGTTAGCCAGAATTATAGATGGTATGGCTGGACGAGTTGGGTTAGCTGCCAGTCGGGCTTTGATACCTCCACGATGTCCCCTCTTCCTTGTCCTTGCGCACCGTTTTCGGTGCGACCTTCCTGGGGCGGGCGCGTCTGGTGAGTTCCGTGTAGTGGTTTCTGGCTGGCGTAGTAATCCCAGCTCTTCCAGCATCTCTGGTTTAGTGTCCAAAACGTCACATATTTTGCTGTTTCTAATTTCAAGCAGTCTCTGTCGACTGTACTTGTGTTTCATTGTAGCATCAAAAAGCATCATAAATAGAACCAAAAAGGAATAAGAAATATAAAAAATAAGATAAGCAAAACGAAAATAAACACAGACACGCGCACTGAGAGAGCAAGGGGCCGCTGCGACTGCTCGCGCCGCACCCGCAACATACTGGACCGCACTTTGCTTACAGATACAAATCTCCCGCAGAGACATGGTTGTCCAGACAGAGTGCGGTCCAAAGCCACTGCCCTAGTGCACATCACAAACAGGTCCGGCTGCTCTGAGGCCCCTGAAAACTTAACTGCAGGCCGAACAGTTACAGTTACTGAACAGTGGTACTCACACCGGTCACGTATGAAACTCCCAAAGGAAGTCTCAGAGCGATGTGTGCATTGTGCAACGGTACAAGGACAATTCAGGGCTCCAGACTAACTTTTTTCACTAGGAGCACAGTGGCCCCCAACTGAAAATTTTAGGGGCACAACCAGAAAATTTAGGGGCGCATACCGTAAATCAACATGCTAACCAAATCTACTAATTTCCGCTGTATTACTTATAAATACTTTAATAATAGATTCAAAAATTACAATGTGCCGTTTCAAATTCAGTGTCACATTTTATTCTGCACTTTTGAAGATACAACAACAAGGTAAACTGACAAAAGCATCGCTGTCATGACAGTACAAATAGGTAAATAAAACGGATGGGAATGTATGTTGGGGACACCAAAAGCGTATTTGAGATCACCCAGGTGGACTCAACGCTGCACAGATCACCTGGTGTGACGTATATTTTTGTTTTTGCTCCAACATCAACTGTCAATCAAAACAAAAATATTAGGAGAAAGGGGTGGGAGCAGCAAGGCCCCAACCTGAGCGAACACAGCTGGAAATTTAGTACTGCACTGACTGAAAGCTGCCCTGATGACTACAAAACAATGCATTATGGGACATGTGTCCTGATGGTTTTTGTAGTTCAGTGATCAATCAACCAATTGGTCGCAGTCTGGAGCCCTGCAATTGATTAATCCGTGCGCAGGGATCCTAAAACGAGACAGGTTTCTGGATTTTGACCACTGAGAAGGCTTTGAAAGCAGATCAGAAGACGATCAGATTGGGACTGTAACCGTGTGGCGAGGTTGGATAAGGTCCATTGACCTGAAGAAGGTGTTGATGTGGCTCAGAAGTGGGGCTCTCGTTAATGTTTTATTGACCGATTTCGTAGGAAGTCCCAACGCAGAAGGTTCTCACAATCAACCTAACCAGAGTGGTCTTGTTCTACGTTATAACCGGTGAGGGAAGAGAACGGCGTTCCTCTGTCGTTCTCTTCTAGGCTCACTTCTGGAGGTTCTTCAAGTCCAGCTTGAAGAACCACCCTCAGTGTCATTGTTGTTTCTTTGTTCTTGTTTTAGCCCGAGTCAACGGGTCAGATCAGTGCCCAATAGCTCCAATAAACGGAATTCCAGCAGATTCTAAAGCGGGGAAAAGCAGCTATTTTGCAGATATGCAACACGTTACCAACGTGACGTCCTGACATCGGTGCCCGGATGCTTTTTTTCTGCTTTTGCCATTGGTTTGGTTTCCTCTGGCACGATTTTGTCTGGTTCGAGTCTGGTTCGACTCGGGTTTTAGTCTGGTTCCAGTCTGGTTCTTGTCTGGTTGTAGTCTGGTTGTAGTCTGGTTCTAGTNTTTTGTCAAGTTTTAGTCTTATTGTAGTTTGGTTTTAGTCTGGTTCTAGTCTGGTTGCAGTCTGGTTTTAGTCTTGTTTTAGTCTGGTTGGATAGAATCATTGGAAAAGGAAAGTCAGACTGGAGGAGACCATCGAGTTATCTTGTAGTTTTGCATTCGCCTGACTAAGTCTTGGATGTTAATGGGGTTCTGGAGCAGCCTGGAGTTTTGCATTCTTCAAACTTTTCAAATTTCAGAACACGTTCTAGGGCCAAATCTAAACCTTAACGTTGGGCTGCTCTTCCCCCTCTGGGCTGATTTCTGCCCGTAGGAGCAAATCTCTGCTCAGCCGGAGCGCTTCGAGATCCGCAGCGAAAACAGGACCAGCAGACTCAAGTTGATCAACCTGACCTTCGCCGATGCCGGCTTTTACTACTGCGCCGCCGTGTACGCCGTCGGTTCCACAATGAACCCCATAAAGCTGAAGGTCAGTCTGGAAATACAGAATGCAAGAAAAGACTTTTGTCTTTTCCAATGAGCTGAGAGTGTTTTTGTTTTCTCCTTGGTTCTGTAGGTGATCACCTTCTGGGAGCCTCTGAAGCCCTTCATAGCCATCCTGATCGCGGTGGTGCTTTTGGTCGTCGTCATTTTTCTCTGCGAAAAACGGCAGTCCAAGAAAAAAGTGACAGAAGGTACCTGAACAGATCTGCACGGTCTGTGACCCTCCTCCTTTCCAGAGGTCGTCTATCTTCACCCGCCCACCAAAAATATGTAGACCCGCTTCAAGCCTTAGTAATGCCCCTATGGAGGGGGGGGGGGTACGAGCTGTCTGCGGGTTAAAAATGGTCAAACTTGACTTCATACACCACTTCATGCACAAAGTTTTTGTGTATTTTTTCAACCCCCCCCTCAAATCTTACGGACTGCACAAGAAGCTTGACAGCACTGTTCACGTGACACGTGCGCACTTCACCATACACTTACCACATGCACGACAATGGTATTCATGTTCAATTACTGTGATGCAAAGAGAAGCCTGTGATGAGTCCACATCATAACACTTCCACCTCTGTGCCTCACAGCTTGTGTAGACCTCAGTTTTTCAGACATTTGCTGAATATGCGACCTTGTTGTGCTTCTTTTTTTATAGAATCTTTTAAGTACAATTTCATTAAGAACTTAATTCTTTTTTTAGGAAATGAAGAGAATGTCGACCAAAACAACATTAAGTGAGTTTTTTCCCCGGGAGAATTTCCACATTTAAATGCTGAGTTGGAATCTGTTTCATTTTAATGTCATTTTCAGGCTGCAGGAAGAAGAAAAGGAAGCAGAAGATGGTTATTCAATGAGGCATCGCAAAGTTTAAAAGCTGATGTCAAACAGATGGCAGCAGATTCTGTGCCTGACCTGAAGAGGCTCAAAGCAAAAACTGTAGGAAGGACTTCACACCAAAGCATAGCAGCAGCAGACACTCTTTACTCATCAGCTTCACTCTTCAGATGTTGTTAGTCACGCACATCCTGAGAGGAAACCACTTCTTACTTCCTGTGTTTGGGCACCTGAGCGTGCACACCTCCACTTTAGTAACCATGCAGAATTCAAAGCATCTTCCGGCTTCTGGATGCCTTTAATGGTTTGCTTGCAGTGCCTTACAATCCAAAATCCTCTGACACTTTTGAACTCCTCCTGCTTTTCAACACACTGTGTTCCCCTCAACATCAGATCCACACATATCCATCCTGTAATATGCAAATATTTCACAGTTTCACTGAATCCTCATCTAGAACAGGATTGCTTTACTGCAAGAAGAAGAAATAACATGTATTTCATGAGTGCAGCAATAAACAGGAGTTCAGTTTACTCAGAAATCCAATAAAACGTGATTTGACCTGATGGGTTTTTTTATAATCAAGACAAACCGGAAGTTGTTTTATTTTGAAATGCTTCTCCGTCCTTTAACCACGGGACAAAGCTGGACTGTAGTACATCGTTCTGCCACCAGAGGGCAACAGACTGTGATCCCTCGACTGTGGCTGTCAGGAAAAAGACCTGCCGGCAGGGAAGAAGGGACCTTCTGGGATCACAGCCCGAGCCTCCAGGGGTCTACACACCTGCGCAGGTGTGAAGGGGGAGGAGCCCCCGCCAGCTTCAGGCAGTTCAATGATCATCTGGACTTTCAGGACCAGATAACTAAAAACTCATCAGAAGAGTCATTTCTTGTTTGTCACACGATGCTTTAATGCTGGAGCTATCATTTGATGACACACTGTGTGGGTGTGTGTACGTGTGTGCACAGTGGGGCAAAAAGTCGTTCTCCATCTTAAAGAGATGAAAAGAGTTCTGTAATTTATTCATAGCTGCACTTCAGCTTTAACCCTTGTGCTATCTTAGATGACCCCACCCTTACATTGACGTGTTCTCCCCACCATGACAAAGGTGGATAAAGGTGGAATGATTTCATGTAATCCATGGACACCAGTGAAGATCACAAATCATTGAAGAAAAAAGGTTCAGAGCACTGTCTAGTGGGTCTAGATGACCCAACTCCCAATGTTAAAGTGCCTAGGATAACACAAGGGTTAAAGGAGACACACTGAAAGGTAATAATGCAGGAAATCTCGTTTTAGGAATTTTAATCAACTATTAGTTAAAGTTCTGAAAGTGAATATCTACTGGCTATATGCATTAATGATGCTTGTTATCATCGTATGAATAACACCTGTCCACACCCCAAACTCCACTATGACCAAGACCAAGGTAAGCAGCTTGGAGTGAAGAAATCACCTGTGGGAGCAATTATTAGGAAATGGAAGACATACAAGACCACTGATGATCTCCCTCCATCTGGGGCTCCCCCCCAAGATCTCACCCCATGGGGTCAGAATGATCACAAGAACGGTGAACAGAAATCCCAGAAGCCCACGAGAGACCTACTTAATTTGGTCAAACCAAAATAGAGCAAACCTCTACTCGTCGTGTTTGGAGGAGAAAGGACGCTGAGCTGCATCCAAAGAACACCAAAGCATGGGGGTGGAAGCATCATGCTCCGGGCCTTTTTTTTTCTGTAAAGGCAGGAGGATGACTGATCCATGTAAAGGAAAGGGCGAACGGGGTGGTGTGTTAAACAATTTTGAATAAAACACCTTCTTTCAGCAAGGACATTGAAGATGAGCTGTCACAGGTTTGAAACCCAAAGCTGCATTAGAGGGAGAACCGGCTTCTACGAAGCAGATGACGGAAAGACCCACCAGGCAAAAGGTAAGTCTGATGGCAGAGGGAGTCTGGTAGTCCTGCCCTTCACACATCTGTACCTCCGTCCCGAGGGGAGGAGAGTGAACAGAACTTGTTGGGGGTGGGTGGGGTCCTTGATAATGGAGGCAGCTCTCTTGTGGACCCTGAGCTTGTAGATGCTCTGCAGCGAGGTCCTGGTGATCTTGGACGCAGGCTTCACCGCTCTCTTTCAGAAAGACTTATTGTGGACTTCAAGGGAGTCACAGCCCCCTCACCCCCTCCCATCCTGACAGACTCTCCCATCACCATAGTGGACTCGGTCCGTTTCCTCGGCACCACCATCACTCAGGACCTCAAGTGGGAGCCGTCCATCAGCTCTCTGCTCAAAATGGCGCAGCAGAGGATGTACGTCCTGCAGCAGTTGAAGAAAGCCAGGCTGCTGGCCCAGATGATGGTGCCGTTCTACACGGCCATCATAGAATCCATCCTCACCTCCTCCATCACCGTGTGGTACGCTGGAGCCACAGCCAGGGACATAAACAGACTGCAGCGTATTGTGCGCTCAGCTGAGAAGGTGATTGGCTGCAGCCTTCCATCTGTCCAGGACCTCTACGTCTCCAGAACCCGAGGACGTGCAGGTCGGATAGCAGCCGAATCGTCTAGCCCTGGACATGGTCTACTTGATCTACTCCCTTTGGGCAGGAGGCTAAAGTCCATCAGGACCAGAACCTCATGACACAAGAACAGTTTCTTCCCCTCTGCAGTCTCATGAACACTTTTCAACTCCTCCCCCCTTAAACCTTTTCACCTGTATGTCCAGTTACCAGTCCACTACCTCAGTTTGCATTGTTTGCACAATTCTTTTTCTATTATTGTTCTGATCATTGTTATTTTATTTTTTTGATTACTGTTTTTCATTTTTTCTATTCTTAATTGTTTTATGTTAGCACCGCAGCAAATTCATATTCTGTGAAACTGCTCTGTTCACTGAAAATGGCAATAAACACTCCTTGAATCATCTGAGTGCTTCAGTTGTCACACCCACATTATAATTGGATTCCCCCAGGAGCAATGTATTTGCCCTGCCCTTGGTATCCCTTGTGCTATCCCAGGCACTTTACCATTGGGAGTTGGGTCATCTAGACCCACTAGACAGAGCTCTGAACCTTTTTTCTTCAATGATTTGTGATCTTCACTGGTGTCCATGGATTACATGAAATCTTTCCACCTTTATCCACCTTTGTCATGGTAGGGAGAACACGTCAATGGAAGGGGGGGGGGTCATCTAAGATAGCACAAGGGTTAAAAAAACAACAGTTATTTTTTCCTGAATCTCATCCTCATTCTTTTTATCATACAAAAGCTCCAAATCTGAATCTCCCTAAACCTTCTGGTACAGATTCCTCTCAGCTTCACGTCTTTCTCCTAAAATCATGTGCAGCCATTAAAGACATTAAAATGGTCCTGGTGTCCACTACAGTTGACATTCATTAAACGCCTGCTGTTTTAAAACAGAAAACATGAAACGTTTTAAGATCTAAAAATATTGTTCCTAACATGATTATGATCAAGAATATATATAATTATCATTGTAAAAGAAGGAATAGATACAGAACATTTGACTTGCCTTTCCCCTTTCCATAAATTGAGTTAATGGTATGGCAGCCATCTTGGTAGAGGTAAAATTTAAAGTTCCCAGCATGCAAACTCATCACATGACACATCGCTGGAAATCCCAGGATGTCCTCTTCAGAGTACAGCAGAATTTGGAAAGGTATCTCTTAGTTCCTCAGAAATATACAGGTAAACAAAATGTCCATTATAGTGGACATAAATGACTGGGCCGGGTCTCAGGAGGTTAAAAGATGTTTATATGAACACAAAATCCAGATTTTAACACCTTAATAAAATATACCCATGTATACAAATAAAAAATGTGACTATCAGGATTGGAACTCAGGTACAACATTATATCACCTGCATACTTTCCCGCTACTACTTCAAAACTCTGGTGATGAAGAGTGTTTGTCTGTTGTCAAGGGCAACCGAGCACATGATGCTGGATGTAAACATTGAATTCTCACCAAAGAATCGTTCAGATTACTCTCATTTTTAACCCTTGTCCTATCTTAGATGACCCCCCCCCCCCTTCCATTGACGTGTTCTCCCTACCATGACAAAGGTGGATAAAGGTGGAAAGATTTCATGTAATCCATGGACACCAGTGAAGATCACAAATCATTGAAGAAAATAGGTTCAGAGCTCTGTCTAGTGGGTCTAGATGACCCGACTCCCAACGTTAAAGTGCCTAGGATAGCACAAGGGATACACAGGAGTCAAGTGTTTCTGATGCAACAGCGTGTTGGTTTGGTGATGTGAAGACTACTAAAAGAGATTTCTTTACTGTTTGCGACAAAGAAAGCCTGTTTTTGATGTTTTGAATAGTTTATTAATGTCAATATAATTGCAAAAACAACAAAGAAGAACAGGAAGAGCAAAAAAAAAAGAAGCACTAACTTCATTCAAAACAATCCTGTTGCTAAAAGTCACAAAGGGAAAATATAACAAACACCTGCATGTCTGCCCTGGAGGCGCAGGAGAAAAATAATCATTTTCAGCAGCTTTCCAGGAGTCCATCGCAGTTCTCCAAAAGTCGTAGGCAAACCCAAATAAGAGTATGAACTAAGTAACCTTCAGCTCCTAACAACTGTCAGGAACTGGAGATGTGGGGGCCCAAATGCAGGAATCTGAACTTGGTGGTAGAAACTGAAACATGGAACCAGAAGAAGCTGCATTTCCAGGTTGAATGCTGTATTTCTGAATGAAAATGAAACTTAAAGGGTAATAACTGCCAAAAAAATACAAATAAGGAAAGAAATGATCAAAGTTGACCATTAATATAGTGAAAACAGCACAATAAGAAAAGATACGTTTGTGAAAAAAGCCAGAGCTGGAAATCAAAACAGCAAAGTTGTGCACCACACCTCATGTCATGCCATGACGCCACCAACCAGGTTTGGCAAACAGGACATTTAATCCATATAATCCTGGAATATCTGGAAAAGTTCAAGGATTTGAAGGACCAAACGTCATAGCTGGAAAAAGATGAAGATGAAGCTGAACATTTGAATAGTTGAATGGTTGAAATTGATGAAAAAGCAGCAAAATATTGTGGAAGATACAATAATATAGAAAGAAAGAAAGAAAAAACAGGAAAACAATGGGTTGAATGCTTCATAACATTATAGCTTTATAGCATTCAACCAATAAGTAAACCTAAACAGGTTTAGAACCTAATTGTGGAGAAACAAAGAGGGGGTAACCCTTGTTCTATCCTAGGCACTTTAACATTGGGAGTTGGGTCATCTAGACCCACTAGACAGAGCTCTGAACCTTTTTTCTTCAATGATTTGTGATCTTCACTGGTGTCCATGGATTACATGAGATCTTTCCACCTTTATCCACCTTTGTCATGGTAGGTAGAACACCTCAATGGAAGGGGGGGGGGTCATCTAAGATACTACACGGGTTACAGTAGATGAACTGGCGATGCAGAACTGAAAACAACACACTTCAGTGCACTGAGGACTAAAAGCAGAAATGGAGACCACTGTGGATGAAGAACATGAACCTGGAGGGACTGACAGAGAACATGACGAGCAAAACGAAAGCCCACAATCCTCACAGCAGCAATGTGACCACAACACAAAACATTATTCATGATTCCAGAGAGATTACAACAGTTCTATTGTTTCATTCTAGAGGAATCACTTGATGAGCTTTGATGAAGTGATGAAGAAAATCTTCCCGTTTCTCTTCAAGAAACACGGATCCAAGTGGGATGAAAGACACAGAAGATGTTGGTGTTTTCATGACCAGGGAGTCCAATCAGGTCAATCAGTCGGACAGATCTGGAGTTTAGACGTTTTCGCTGCTCCACATTTTCCAGCACAGAAATACGGGAAAAGTTTCTCGGTGAACGTGTCTCTGTGAGTGTAGACGTCCGCCTTGTCTTCAGCATCGGAGAAGGTCACCTCCCCGCCGTCATAGTCCAGCTGGACTCTGATCCTCCGGAGACTCGTGGTGGGGGTGAGAGTCTGACCATCACCGTTGGTGTATTTTCCATCCCGGTGAACCAAACACCAGATCCCATATTTGGGTGAAGCAGAACACTCGTCCCTCCTGTTGACGGACTCTTTGGCCACGCCGATGTTCCAGTCCGGGTGGTCTCCCACCTCCACCTCCCAGCCGTGTCTGCCGGAGCTGAAGCCCTCGGAGCCGAAGACGTTGCTGTATTTCATGTGTCTCTCTGGATTGTCTGGAAGCTGCTGAGGAGTTTCTCCGTTTCTCACGCCGGTCAGATCACCAGAGAGATGGAGCCATCTGTTGGCGGTGTTTGGGTCCAGCAGGACCGGGCTGAAGTGGACCTTCTCCTT
>JAUDJI010000359.1:0-14564 GCA_037389245.1 Oryzias sinensis | reverse complement strand
GCTAAACTTTTATCATGTGACCTTCCTGCTGCTTCTGGCAAAGTTCACTAGTCTTACCTAAGGAGTCCAGACCATGCTGATCAAGGCTGGAGCTCCACGTCTGTATCTGAGAGATCTGCGTCTTCTAGATGGACCAGAGCAACCCTGGAAGACACAGTTCAGACGTTAGAACATTTTCCTGTCCTCATAGTTCTCATTAAACATGTTTATTCAGTAAAGTTTCGATTGAGACGTACCGGCTCACAGCTGTTGTTCTTTTTGACACACAGCTGCAGCTGGCAGTGAAGGTAGACTTCTGAAGGTTCCTTTCCAGAGAACTCAAACATGTTGAAGGAGAAGGAGTTGGAGGTTCCTTGTCCATTTCCCATCACATGGACTGTTCTATCTGCTAGATTTGCACAGCTGGTAACAAACAAGAAAAAACAAACTATTGTTAGTATTTTTAGATGTTTGCCTTGAAGCAGGAGGTTCTGATCGTCTCACCCGTCTGTGATCAGGTCATATCTGGGAGAGCTGCTGGGTGAGTTCCCACTGGTTGCCCAGCAGAAGTCGGTCACCACAGAAACCACCTCTTCATCTAGACCGTTGGTCTCCAGCACAATCCAGATCTTCTGGTTCAGCCTGACATCACTGTTTGAACCCAAAAGTTGGGTTTGGGCAGCATCAGAGTAAGCCTTCATGGTCAAGCTGTAGTGCCACTCTCCAGATTGGAGGAAAACTTCCACAGAACTCAAAAGAACAAAGAAGATTCTTTAACTCATAATCCAGCTCATAAGTTTCACATCCTTATTCTAATTTAGTACTCACTTATCTATAATCTTGAAGGCCACATTCTGCAGTTCAGGTGTAGGATGGTTGCAGGAGAACTCAATGAAGACTTTATCCTGACGAGAGATGAGGTCTGAGGAGCTGTTCCGGGTCACAACTGCATTTGTGAAGATGACCTGGCTGTTTTTGGTCTGAGGAATCAGATGTTCAGAAGTAAATCAAAATGTTATTTTTGTCGACGGAAAAATGAAATGAATGAAAATTAACAGAAGTTCCTAAAGCCTTTGCAACATGCACCCCTTTGGGAGGTTGACCTGTATAGATAATGTGGGTCTCGGTGACGTTCGGGTCCATGTGGGGTCATAGAGAGGATGAGCTGTATCTTCAAAGGGCACAAGTGTCTTGCTGTTCCCTTGAGGCTCATGTGGCCACCTTAAGGGACACCATGAAAATAGAACATACCTTTGTTGTGTGTGAACGTGTATAGTTATTTGTAAGGATAATGCTAGTTGCACTCATGTATGACATTAGCGTGATATTGTTGTCTGGTGCCCTTACGCTACACTTTAGTTGTTAGTAAGGTATGAGTACTGGCTCCCTACTGACAGGGAATGCTCATGTACAGGGTGTGCATGTGATATGCGAGTGCTCGCATGGCCCACAAACTAACCTCTGATTGTCTTATTTCCTCATTTCTAGCAGTCAGGCTGTGCGTGAGCGAGGCACACTTAGCACTTGAGGAGAACTAATGGGCTCTTTTTGCAGTTCGTAGGATTTGGTTTGAACATTGAATCGTCTTTCCGACACACGTACATTTCACCTATTTTCCCGTTACTTACCCTTATGTGTTGTATAACACTAGAACGTCCGTAGGGCAGCCATTTGGCTTTTCTACCTACAATGTCCCAAGGTCAGCCAAGTGGCTGGATTAGTTAAAATTTACATGCCCAAAGAGCAGCCTTCAACATAGTTTGCACATGAACAGCACAGCCATTAGGCTGTTCTTTTGGCATGCAAAAAGGACAAGCCAAGTGGCTGCGCAAGTTTTCACTATTTCCCCTCACCTCTGTCACTTCTAGTAAGAGGTCACCACAGTTTGGTTTTTCTTTTTTGGCTGAGATTTATCGTTCATGCACAAGGGACAATTCTTTACCGGCATAATACTGAAATGCTCAAGCAAAGAAATCATGTGGTCATAGTCATATCTTCAACCCACTACTTGTCTGTGCATACTTGGTACTGCCTAAAAATCTCCTTTTTGCATTTGCCACATGGTATACTTGTAGCAATCAGCAAAGCGCACTCTGGCATTATTGTTCTTGTACTGACTATTCACCTGGCATATTGCCCGTTTCCCTTTGCCAGGTATGGGAGCTTGTCACCAAACACGGTATTCCTTTTTCGCCTTCTCAGCTCCCGCATGTACCTGTGCGAGGTTTTTTACTGATTCTGGAAGCTCCCAGTGAATTTTGCCTGGGTTGAAAGTTTGATGCACTTGGCAACAACAAACCCACAAACATTGGAGATTGCAGGAAACCTGTCAGTCCCAACTTGTTCCATGCGCGTGCCCTAGACATCAAAGTGTAAATGCCGCATGATATCTTTGAAGTGGTTTCTGACCATAGTTTTTTTTAGATCAGTGGATTTCCCATTTTCGCCAACCATCTTGCATCTTGCGTTTTGCATGGATGGAAGTTTTATTCCCCCCTCACAAGGAGGATGGCAATGAACCCCATTACTTCAGGGAGGGCCATGAACCAGCTGTCATCTTCTGTCTGACGTTCATGCTGAACAACACAGTCCCGAAAAGTCTGAAGCATGTTCAGAGTGAGGAAACACAGGAAACTCTGTAAGCGAGTCGACACCATACTTCTGACCAAAGCAGTTGGCTCTTGCTCAGCAGTGTAACATTCAATTGTGCTGTGATGGAGAGGCCTCCCAACCTTTTCTGAATGCCACATCATGCCATCTTTTGCTTTTTCTGTTGGCACAGTGTGTCTCCTCTCTGTCGTCTATCTTTTCTGATGGCAATCAAATCTCCTCATCTGTGATCTGATTTCTTAGATCTGAGCAATGAAAACCTTCAGCAATGTAAAGATATATGTTGTTTCACTTGTTTATTTTAATTTTTTTTGTTTTTTGTTGAATTCTAGTTGAAACTATAAATTCCAAAACATGTCAAATAGGCCTCCTTTGCCTCCCCAGTCCAAGAAACATGTGGTTAAATAAAATGACAAAATTTCTCATAGGTGTGTATGTGAGTGTGCCTGGTTATTTATCTATGTGGCCCTGCAATGGACTGGTGAGCCATCCAGGGTGTACCCCTCCCCAGTTGCTTGTGACTATTGTGACTAGCTGGGATATGCTCCAGCAGACCCCTGTGATCAGGATGACCTGTGACCAGGATGAGCAGGCACAGAAAATAAATGGATAAACAACTGCTAGAATCACCAAATGAGAACAAGATGTTCATGAAATCTGATCAAAAGAAATATCATTCTGAATCCAGCTACAGGAATATCTCTTCTCCCTTAGAGTCAAATGGGTTGACTTGCTCCAGGATAATTTTCAAAGTCTGCTCAGGGTAGTAAAAATAAGGCATCTTGGTTTTTCAGTTGACAAACTGGGAGTCAAAGTTTGTTAGAGCTTGGAGGCTCTTTTGAAGCAGAAAAACTTCCCCCACCCTGATCTGAGTAAAGAATGTGGTTAGCTAGGACATGTCTTCATCCAGATGATCAGGTAGTTGGTGCTGCATTTACAAATGAAAGGTGGGTAATTGAAGGCTGTTGAATTAGTCATTTAGAGCCACCCAGCCATTTGACTGTGTTCTGGACGCTGCAGGGGGAGTGAAAAATCCTGGGCGTTCTAGTGATAAGTGTTCATCACAACCAGGTTACTATAGCATTCCCATAGGAACAAATACACATCAACAATTTCACCCTAAGGTCTTATCAAGCGGACTACGACCTTGATATTTTGGCCGCATTTACACTGCAGGTCTTTATGCCCATATCCGATTTTCTGACTATATCCGATTTTTTTGATGACCCGCTTACATCATCTTTTAAAAGTGACCCGAATCCGATTTTGCATTTACACTATACAATGCTGAAGCTATCAAACGTAGACGTTCTGAGGACTACGTAACAGCATTTTTTCCGCCTTCCGCGGACCTCCTTCGGACTTTTGTGTGACTGCGGTTGTCAGGGAGGTAACGCAGCGACGGATGGAGGCGTTGCCTTGGGTGCTCCTGAGGGGATGTACGGGAGAGGAAAAGGGGGGCTGCTAGGCCGGCTTATGTGCTCTCTCTGAGTTTTGAATAAGGGCGTGTTTGCAGACGTGCTGTAATAACAGTTTGATCCAAGTATCGAACCTTTCCTGCGCGATGAATTCTCTTTTTCCGACTGTGGTCAGAAACGCACGGGAGATTTTCTCCAGGGCCGAAGGCGGATTCTACTTCGGGGTTCACTTTCCCGTTCGGAACCTTCAGCCTCCAGAGCGAGTTAAAAAAGACTCCAAAACAGATCTTTTGGAAAGACACCTTCTTTTTATTACAGTTCTCCGACACTCTCCCGCTCCGCGCTCACATCCCCTCTCCTCTCCTTACACACACACACAGCACGCGTGGTCCCCATCACATACACGCCCACACTCCGCAACACAAGCAAAGAAATAAATGGCTTCTTGCCTGTTCCATAGCAACGGTGTCCCGCTTGATTAGTTATTGTTTGCGTCCCGACTGGGCCTGGACTGGAAATTACAGCGGTTTCTGACTACGGTCTGAAGCCTGAGGCTGAAAGGTAACACGCTGACAGCAATATGAGCGCACAAAATTCACCTTAATAAGTCGTGTGATCTCAGTTGGTGGTATACGACATACGACTCGCATTTACTGGTGAATATCCGATTTGTCTGCTTACATGGCACACGCAAATGCACGTATCCGATTCGTATCCGATTCATTTCCACATATGAATGAGGCCTGTATCCGATCTGAGAAAAACCGAATCCATTCGCTTTTGTCCTGCTTACACATTCACCGGTCATATCCGATCTGTGCCACATGAGAGGAAAAAATCGGAATTGGGTCATTTGAACCATGCAGTGTAAATACGGCCTTAGTGTGGGCCAGCTTCGTGCTCTATGAAACCATAGAAAGTTTTAGATAGATAGTTTTTGTCTTGCCCCCATAAGCAGAGTGCTCACGATCATTGAACCTTTGTGGAAAATAAATGCCAACTTGGAGCGTTTTTCTGCCCAAACCGAGGGGAGGCTGGTCACCAATATCTCTCTCTTTCTCTCTCTCTCTCTCTCTCTATTTATCCAGTTATTTCCATTAAGGCTTAAACTAGACAGCAGCAGGAGAATCTCAGCAGAGAGAAGGAGGAGATGTTTTTCAGGAAAATAAAGAGTTGGAGGAGGAAACCCACCATGATCTCTGTTCCACAACTGTCACTGCTAAAGTTGAACTTCAGCATGTGACTCTCGGGGTCCATTACACCTTTGCAGTTCTTGTCATTGAGGTGTAGGTGAGTGTAGTCGATGCCGTTTTCCTTCAGGAGACAACCCACCAGAGTGAGTGAGGCAGTGTTGTCCTTACAGACAGTTGGACCTCCTGAACATGTGAACAATGAGTCAATCTATGAAATGTTGTCCTTTTTAATTTCTGATAATCAGGTCTCACAGCTGACATACCCAGTCTGTTCTGTTCAGTGTACTCTGAGGCATAAATGGCTCTACAGCGGCAGTCAGTGTTTCCGTGGATATCTCCACAGAACTCATGATCACTGCATTTGTCCTGACAGATGGGCTCAGGGTGGTCTGTAGAGAAGAACAAGTGTGTTACTCTGAGAATGTAGGAGCTTTGACAAACAAAGACTCATCATCAACGTTCTTACGGCACTTAGCTGCTGTCCACCAGTTCTGCACGGTAGCTTGACTGTTCTGGCAGGCTTTGGCGTAGGCCTCCAGGAACTGACACCTGAGACCGTCCACTGCAGGATATTTGCACAAAGTCTCAGTGCAGGCAATTATGTATGACTCTGGATCAACATGAATGTTACAGGAAGAGAATGGTGCAGACTTCAGGATGTTACATCTGTTCAATGCAGGAAAGAGAAGAACAGGGAAGACATTAAACGGATGATCATTTATATTACTTCTTTATCACTAGCTGCATTTACATGGAGAAAAGTAATAGGAAATAACACCTGATCAGAATAAAAATGCAAAGATGCAAACCGTTCAGAATACTCTGCCCCGATCAGACTCATTCGGATCAAAATTTCTTTGCAACGAGATAGGTGGGTTATGCCGATTGTTGATCCAATCATGGTGGATATAAGCAGTTTATTCCAATCGTGGGTAATGTTGAGGTGAACAGGGGTTCCATATGATTTTCTATGATCTTTTCATTATGCATTACAGGGGTTCTATTATATTGTCTATGTTTTTGTTATTATGCATTTAATGGATTCTATATATGCATGTATATTGTACTGCAGAAATATGCTTGGTTCCTGCCCTTAGTAACAGATAATGTGTGCCGAGGTCACCAGTAGGCCTGTTTGTGACTTTTGGTCTCTGTTTTCTTTCTGTACTGGAGTGTTTATGGAGCCACGACACCTGCAATGCAGACTAGACAAAAACACACCATTCTAATGACGTATTTTGTATGCTTTCGTCTTCGCTGACTGAATAATAAAAAAAGCCTTTTTGCCTTGAGGACAGAGAGAGCGGACAGCCACAGAGCCTAACAGGTCGTGTTTTTCCACCTCTCCCCTTTTGCAAAAGGTTTGAAAATTCATGCAGACTCTTGTGTGTCTTTTCATTTCCCAACTGCACATTTCATTTTTGGACGTCCTGAACCACCCGAATCTGCGAAGGCCGGACAGGAGGCCAACAATTTGGAGGCACGGACGGGGTGGTTGAGGACGGTTTTTCCTGAGGAATTTGGCCTGGATGAAGGGTTTCTCACGAGTGGACTGACGACACGGGTGCACCCTATGAAGGTAAGCAGAAACCTGTTAATCAAATTCTGCATTGGGCGTAGCCAAATCAAGTGTCTGATGTCCACAAAGTGAGTAACTCAGAAAATAATAGAATTGTGCGTTTGGGAAAATTAGAGCTCATTGTGAAAAGTGAAGTTGAAGTACAGAATAAGAGTGAAGTGAAGTTTAAGAATAAAAGTAAAGTTAAAATTTTATGGAATAAAATAAATTAGTGAATAATTGTCCTTGAGGTGGTGGCTCCAACAGTTCTCTGACGGGAGGCTGGTTTACTGGGTTCGAGGCCCGGGGAATTGAGGACCCCCGAATTCTGTCCTTGAGGTGGTGGCTCCAACAGTTCTCTGACGGGAGGCTGGTTTACTGGGTTGGAGGCCCGGGGAGTTGAGGACCCCCGAATTCCGAATTGGCAAGTCTCAAGAAACATTAGAACAAAAGTTGAGAGGCTTTTAAAAAATCGCAAGATACCGTATGGTTGAGCGAAAACACATTGGACAGTCTCAAGAAACAATTTATGGTGAGAGACCAAACTCGCAAGAAATCTGAAGATTGAGCGAAAAACAAATTGGACAGTCCCAAGATACTAAAGATTGGTGAGGGACCAAAATCGCCAGTAGGACTGAGCGACAAAAATACCATGGTGTTGTAAATAAACGCGTATAGGCTAGTATATGTTCTGCAGTGTTGTTTGTTCTGCTATGTGGTTTTGGTGTGAATGGTGTGCATGGCTGCGTATGTGAGTGTGGAAGCCAAGTCTGTGCTCTGAAGCAGCAGCGCTGCTGGAAACCTGACAGTGTCAACACAAGGCAGGGGTCTGGAGTAGGAGCACAAACCTCTGGATAAGGATGTAATATTAATAAACACGGACGTATTGTAGTTTAATAATAGAAAAAAAAAATCTTGTATTATATTTGCATTTAAGATATAGTATTAATAAACACGGAAACACCAAAAAGTTGAATAGTAAGCCCTTAAATTGGCTTTTTACACTTCGCAGTATAACGATGGTAGATAAGATGAGAAGAATATGGAGGAAAGTTTGACAGGGAAACTCATGATGATGGTTGGGGCCCGGATGGGCCAGAGAGGAGCGTGAGGGTGCAGTTTTTTAGGAGGATTAAAATTGGTGGTCTCAGCTGGCGGGGTGGTGGCAAAGTGCAGAACATATGATGAGGTGTTCTATTACTGGTCTTTAGAAATTCCATTTGGACTTCCACAGCATTTCAGAAAATCTGTTAGATAAAACTTCAATGAGGGTCATGTAACATGAAAGTAGAGTAAAAAATAAAAAGACCGGGAGGAAACAGACAGAGAGGAAATTCTGCTGGGAAAGGAGGAGCAGCTGATGTCTAAACCAACTGTGACAACTTTTATTCTAAATTGTTAGAAAACAAACAAAAAAAAAAAAAAAAACCTCTCCTCTTTATAGCCTGATGTTGTTTTGAAATCCTCGATTAGAATAGGAATATTTTTTAATATTATTTTGTAAGGGAGCGGAGGATTGAGGTTTTGCACAGAGAGGTAGGTGCAGCTGCACGTTCCCGCGTGGGTCTGCTGGTGGATCGGGCGCGCGGACGAAGTCCGGGTGTGTGTGTGAAAAAAAAAAATAAAAAATAAAAAAAAAAAAAAAAACAGAACAAAAGGATAGGACATGAATGTTAATACTATTCACACACTGACAGACTCATTTCATTTAAAGGGTTTATTTTGTTTAAGGGTTATACTTAAGTGTTGTGTTTTGTATTTTTGTGATTTTGGGTAAAAGTTTTGATTGTGTTAAAAGTTATGGACTGTATAATTCTTTGCTTTGTCTGTGTTTTAAAAAACATTTGTAGTTGGGTGTGTGACTTGCATTTTTGTTTAATTGGAGTTGTGTTGGTTACATGGCTAAAGGTAGATAAAGAGAAGCAGGGGCTCTGGGGACAGCATGAGGTCAGAGGTGATTGGGGAACCAGCATATGCAGAGGCAAAAGAAACGCAGCAAGGAGGATCTGATGACGTCTGACAGGACAGAGTAGTGAAGAAAGGCAATGTCTTCCCTCTGAGGGGTGTCAGAAACAAACAGGAAGATGAGATACACCTAGGACAGGGAGCTGTGACAAAGCAGGTTCATCTGGGAACTGCTTATCGAACAGGATGATGGACATACAGCACACACATACATTCTAAATATAAATAAAATAAAAAAACACAACACAACTATTTTGGATGAACGGAAAGTTGCAGTATTAGGGGCTCCTAAATCTTTAATTATACAACAGGTGATTTCTGTAGATGGATATTTGTAAGGAAACGTTTTCTGGAATCACACTGCATAGAAATGCTGTTAGTTCACGCCCAGCTTTTCCAGACACACAAATAATTAGAATAAGACTGAAAATAAATAGATAAAATACAAAAGAAAGAGGTTTGGACAGACAATGCTTACATTCATTCTGTCCACTGACGGGGCTTTCGAAAATTATAATCAGTTATACTGTTTGGACACACATCCAAGAGATTCGGCCTCTCATTACAGCTGCAGGTCTGCAGCCTTGAGTTTCCCAGGGAGATGCAGTCAGAGCGATTTGTTTGGAATTTGCTGCAAATGGTGCAGAGGAGTGTCTGTGCATGCTGGTGTCATTCAATAAAAACAGAGGATATGATGTCTCCACAGTGTTAACTAAACAAATAATGTTTCTTCGGACCATGAATCGGTATGATAATATGATTCATACTAACAAACTCAAATTAACAATGCCAAATGATAAGGAATGGACCTGAAAGCGAGAAACAATTGTGGATTAAACGTTTAATGTCAAAAGGAAGACAATAAATTGGCGGGAGTCAATAAACAGTTAATTGAGTTGCAGCTGGCAGAGGCTAGACAGAAAGCAAAAATGAATAAATACATGAATCAAAAAATAAAATGTAAAAATATAAAAATAAAAATAAATATATAAATAAAATTTCTTAGGCTTACAACTGAAGCTCAGTAGTCTCATTTGTCTGGTACATTTCCGCCAGGTCTTGCCTGGTTTTCTTTTACAACCTATGACTCATCTATGAACAGTCTTAGTGGTGACGGCTGTCAATCCGGCCCTCGCCCCGCAGGATTTATGGGACAATGACGGGGAGAGGTGGGGTGAGAGGCGGAGGTTTCCGGGGCGGTACACTCAGGGAACTGATGGATGCTGGATTGTGCTATTACTGCGAGGAACCTGGCCATTGGACTAGAGGCTGTCCATACAAACTTTGGCAGCCTTGTGGATGGCGTGGATCCAGAGGTGGACCACCTAGGGGCGGAACCCCGAGAGGGCGTGGACAAGGGCCTGTTCACCAAATGCCTGCAATACACTGGCATCCCAGGAGGCGTGGAACCTCTGGAATCTTCAAGAACAATCAGACACAGACTCCGCCATACACCAAGTCCTTGAACACTAAGGTCAGCAAACAGACTGAACCACCACTTTGTGCACTCGCCAACAGTGCCAGTGGATTTTTGGGTTGTGACCTGCTGGTGAAGCTGGGAGCCACCACTCTGTGCAGCCCGGATGGGTTACAGGTCACTCTACCAGATGGAACTATACTCCACTGCCGAGCGGATGAACTCACTCTTGAGGCGCAGTACCTTGTTTGTCCAACAGAGGAGCAACTGGCAGACTTGTACTGGGGATTGCTCAATCCAGAAACCACAGTACATGAAGGTATTCTGTCACCTTTTCTGGTGTGGAAACCTTGGATCTCCAGCCTTGAGCCCTACACCTCCCCGCCTGACCCCCTCACATTATTTTTTTTTTAAAGATAGAAATGAGAAAACCTGATACCATAGTCCAACAGAAGGACAGTAATAGCAGATCGCTATACTAAATATTTATGTAGCCTCTGAGGGGTTGGTAGCAGACGCTCTGCTCACACCCTCTCACAAGGCGTAGTTTCTGACAGAGTACCCCACGTTTCCTTTACATTGCATCCCAAACATAAAACTAAAGAATTAGGCGGAGTGTTAAAACACGCCTCCGCCCAAATGGATTAGACTCCCACTCGGGTGTCCCAAGACTGGTTTTCTCCCATAGCAGAAACTTCTGGCATCGTGGTTGCGGAGAGGACAAAGCCACCCTAGAACACGCTCAGGGACTTTGCCGTCATGGTCATGAGCAGACTGACCATCCCTCGGCGAAGGCCTTAATTGACTGAAAGCCACGTCATCTGTGGGCTCAGGGCACCACAGATGATGGGTCGGTAAATTGCCCACCAATTTGCATGCCGTATCTATCATTTTGAGCGCTTTAACCGTTTCGGATCCTAATCCATGCGTAGCCCCGGCCAAACTGACCACTCGCACTGCTGGGTTACATACATTGACCTCACTAATGCTTTTTCCCGGTCTGCCTCTACACCCTGAGTGTAGACATATTCTCATTTACGTGTGACACCCAGTAGATGCGTTACACGCATTTACAACAGGGGTTTGTACTCTGGGTGTACGAACCCCAGAGTTTTCAATTAGGAATTTTCAATCAGGTATTGGAGGAGATGCTTCTGACTGTCCCCTGCCAGGCAACGTCACTCTCATCCAGTATGTGGATGAAATTTTGGTAACAGCTCAAATAGTGAATGCATGTTTAAACGCCACAGGCGTAATTCTTACCCGTATAGTGGCCACAGGGTCTAAGGTTCGCAAGAATTGTAGGTGTGCTGCAGACAAGTAGATTTCTTAGAACATTATTTCCCAGTCCCACAGATCAGCTGTGCGTCTCATCCTAAGCATATGAAGGTCGACGATGTTGTCATTTTTAGGTCTGACTGGATGCAGCAGACATTACGTTCCCAATTAAACAGGATTGACCCATCCACTCCATGACATGGTCAGACAGCAAAATGGGAAGAACCTTAAGTCAGACCTTCACTGAGTTGCAGAGGCTGAAAGTACTTTAATTAAAATAAAATAGGCCCTGGCTGCGACCTCTGAGCGGACAATACCAGATTATCATAGACTATTTTTCCTTGATGTTTCTGGAACAGAAGATCTTGCAAAAAGTGTTCTGTTCCAGAGAAAAGGGGGAGGAGAAGTAATACTTATGTACCAAGTGTTATGTTAGAAAACATGGATAAGAGACATCACAACTGTATCAAACATACATTTGGAGTAACCAAACCTCGCTAGCACATAATCACGGGACACCCATTACAAATACTGACCACACATGGAGGAGTGGCTCACGTAAACTTTCAGAGAATTCACGCTCTCTCTGAACAAAATTTTAGAAGCACCCAATATCACATTCACACACAAAGGATCACAGACCACATGACCACAGGAACACCACATGTGTGTGCTGAACAGGTGGAAAAAAAAAAAAAAAAAAAAAAAACCCGGAAAAAATCAGGTCAGATGTGCAGTCCACAGGGAGCAAAGAGTTGCATACAGATGGTTGTTGTTTCAGGCATGTCAAGGATGCATTGAGATCAGAATGTGCAGCAGTGGAAGATCAGAATGGTCAGCATCTTGTCAGAAAGGCAGAAAGACTAACAGGTCCCCGATCAGCTCAGAAAGCAGAAGTTGCCGAGCAGGATTACCTGAAGCAGAAGGAGCAGAGCTTTTCAGAAACAGAGTGGGAGCCAGAGCCATGCTTCGATGAGGTGGTAAGATTACAAAAGGGGGGCGTCACCAGGAAAACCAGGGGGGCATTCAGTGGAACTAGCGACAGGGCGAGAGATCATAATTGATATTATAGGCATGGTGACCTCCATAAGAGGTTACAGTTTTGTGTGGGTGTGCTTGGACGCATTTACAGGGTGGCCAGAGGCGTGGCCCACCAAGAAGGGAGACAGGAAATCAGTAATAAAATGTCTAATTAACCATTACATTCAACGGCATGATTTTCCCATAAAAGACAGGTCCAACATTGGAATCCATTTCAGAAACCAGAACCTGCAAAAGGATGGAGCCCTGTTAGGACTGAAAAAGTTACGTGAAATTGTATCACACCCACAGTCACAAGGGAAGGTTGAGAGAAATAAATCGAACATTCAAATTAAATTGAGCAAGCTCTGTGCACAGACCAAATTAAATGGGGTTGGCGCCTTAACATATGCTCTGATGTCAATCAGGTGCTCAGTTATTCAGAGAGTGAGTTTGACCCACATGAGTAGCAGACAGAACTTTTTACAGGACCACAGTCACGGTTTCCATGCTCAGGGAACCTCAAATAACACAATGTCTCACCCTGTTAATTAAAATGCTCTCCATAGTTTTGTATCAGTTTTCTCCAAACAGGCGGTGAAGAGACCAGAAGGTGTAACCACTGAGACTGACGCAGGTCCGGACTGGGTGCTGATAAAGGTCATCAAACGGAGATGGTTGGGGGCACGTTGGACGGGGCCCTTCCATGTTGCGGAGAGAACGTCGCATGCAGTGAGGGTCCAAGGGCAAGGTGGCACCTGGTTTCATTGGAGCCAGTGCACGGCAGCAGATGAACCACAGCACCCTTTGACACGGGTCCAGCAGGACCTCCAGGCAGCAGCTGAACCAGCGGTTTCCCACAGAAACTCAACCCACACAGGGGCAGAAAATCCCCGGGTCACTAGCCACAGGAGTCATGTCTCTTAAAGTCCCCCACCTCAAGAATAGGGCTGGAACGCCCCTAGTGGTGGGATTCAAGAGAGAGGAGCAGCTCAGGTGGTTGAGTTGCTCTCCCACCTTTTGCCGAGTTCAGAAGAGGATAGGATCCAGGTGGTGGAGTTTCCCTCCCACCAGAGAGTGGTCGAGTTTCCCTCCCACTCATTTGAACCTTGCGTTCGTAACCATCGATTCGAACTGACTGGTCCTCTTCTCTTAACAGGAACTGTTTGGAGTGTTTTGATTGTATGTAACTGTACATGAGTGTTGTTTATCTTGTGATCTATGTATGTTTGGATTTTCTTTTTGAGAACCTGGGGTCACGTTGACTTTTTGCTTGTGGTTTATGAGGGTCGTGTAGACAGGCACAGCAAAGGGTGACACATCTTCACGATGTGACATCAGCAGCGTTTCAGCTTCCTCTACCCCCAGGTTGTCCTGATATACGTCATCTTTCTTGTCTTCTTGATCCACAGCATCTCCATCCTCTCTAGGTGGCTTCTCCAACTCCTCGACACATCATGTCTGTTCTGGTTTCTCTTCCACAGGTCCTTTTTGTTGCGGATTCTGGGGAACCGGTTTCCTGGAAGGATCTTCTTTCCCTTCCCCTTCTTTGTTTCCTTTTCCTTATTCTTCTCATCTCTGATGGAACCAGCTGACCCAAGCAGCTGCATCGTCAGTTCTCTGTCTTCTTCATCATGATTTATCTTTTTCAGGAATTTATGAGATAATTGAGTTGTGCCCTTCAGGTGCGATGACTCTCCTCTTGGTCCCCACAGGTGGTACTTTTCTTTGTTTGGGTGATTTCAGCATTTGTGTGGTCATACATTTTGTGGTGTTTTGTGAAATGCCTTTTCAGGTCTGTGGGGAGTTGGGACATGTGTGATTATGTCTGTTGGGATTTCATGATTATTTTGGATCTCTTAGGAGATCCAAACAGGGGTATTGTTGAGGTGAACAGGGGTTCCGTGTGGTTTTCTATGATCTTTTCATTATGCATTACAGGGGTTCTATTATGTTGTCTATGTTTTTGTTATTATGCATTTAATGGATTCTATATATGCATACATATTGTACTGCAGAAAATATGCTTGGTTCCTGCCCTCAGTAACAGATAATATGTGCCGAGGTCACCAGTAGGCCTGTTTGTGACTTTTGGTCTCTGTTTTCTTTCTGTACTGGAGTGTTTA
>JAUDJI010000358.1:0-14565 GCA_037389245.1 Oryzias sinensis | reverse complement strand
AATGTCTTTATGTACCGTGCGTTAACCCAGGGTTACCAAGTCGAGCGTAATTACGCCAACTCATATCTGGTCTTTTGGAACCGACATACCCAGAGTAAGCAAGTTCAGGCGGATTTCAGCCAGAGTTCAGGCTTAAAGTCAGGCTAGTTTAAACATGCTTCCTGGAATACCCCCCAGGAAGTAGCGAACCATCAAAATAAAGGTCTCCGCTTAAAACATTCGCATGCAAATAACAAATTAAAGCTAAAAAAGCAATTTTGGTGAAATTAACACAACTGGTAAATGGCGTATACTTATATAGCGCCTTTCTTCCTACAAGGACAAAGCGCTTTACAGTCACAGACCCATTCACCCAGTCACACACACATTCACTCACACATTCACACGCTGGTGGTCACTCCGCTGCCAAACACAGGCGCCCGCTTACCACCAGAGGCAAGGTGGGGTTCAGTGTCTTGCCCAAGGACACTTCGACTCATGGCGGGAATCGAACCTGTAATCTTACGATCATGGGTCGACCGCCCTACCAAATATTACATGGGCTACACTAAGGACTTGTTGATCGATGCAGTTGGACACAGTGACATGACGGAATGTTAAATAAATACTTTTCCATGCGTTTTCCTGACTGTTGTGGTGAAGCTGAACTGCACACTAAAAAAAAGTGATTCTGGTCTCTAGTAAATGCTTCAAATATCTTTTTAGTTCATTTTAATTATTTTAATCACATTTTTGGTTATACCTAATTTTTTTCTTTTTAAAAACAACGTTATTAAATTGTAAATATAACTTAAAAAAATTATGTTCATCCAACCTGCAATGACGTCATCTAATTTGCGCATGCGCACACCATGCACCCGCCGTTTTAAGCTCAGAAGCGCGTGCTTCACTTTCACTGCAGACAGAAGAGGGAGCGGTTGATCGAAGTTGCCTGGGTTTGGTAAGTAACGTTTTCAATTTTTTTTGTCTTTTTACTTGACTTTAATCTTTTAAAATTGTTTGACATTGGTCCACAAAGTTACTTGCCTTAACAATGCCTCGTGGTTTTGTTTTTAGCCAGCAAATTAGTCATTTTGCATCATCATGCTTGAGTATAGCTAAGCTAGCTTGTTTTTCAAACTAGTCCGTAGAGCAGAGCTAGAGGCTGCGTTTTTGACATTAATAAAGTGATACTTTATCACCGCAAATGTAAAGGCAGGTCTCTTATAGCAGTAGGGCGGTTGACCGGGGCACAATCTGCCCCCCTCTTCTCGCTGGTTTCTTTAAAAGAATACGCCACGTGAAGTTGACAAACTGTGCGCACGGGTGCTGCATAGTCATAGTGACGCTATAATTACGCTCTCTGTGTAGAAAAACGCGGGAGGAAAGCAAGCGGGGGTAGGGGTGAGTTTCACTAACTTACAGCCGCAGACGACGTGAACAGGTGTGGGATATTATTGTTGATGACTGACCCATACACAGGGTCTTGGTTGTCCTGTGTTTCATTGGGAAGGACCAAGACAATCTTGAAGCGATTAGTCCAGTCCTCTTTCACTGCTTCTCGGCTGACATCCTGAGAAAAAAAAACTTATTAGAAATAATTAAGAATAGATTCCAAGAAAAACAAACGGCTAAGAATAAAAAATGTTAAAATTAAAAAAATGTTAAAATTAAAAGTATACTTAATATAGTTTCATTTAAACAATATTCATATGACAATGTTTGTTTTTATTTCATGTCACACAACATTGTTCACAGGGCTGACCCTGAGACAAAGACATGTTTGGGGGCCATGCACGCCAAGAGTCAACACCCACAACCCTGGCCTGGGCACATAGTGGTGCAGAGCCCTCCAGTCACCAGGCTGGAGCTGTCAATGGGACAGCAACTGTGATGGTAAACCAGAACTATTCCCAGTGTGAAAGGTCCCGATGGGAGGAAAAACACTGGAGCAGAAAAAAAAAAAAACTGAGGGATCAAATCAGGGAAAAAAGAGGTATAACTAAAATAAAATTATGCTCCTAAAACAACAGTAATAATTCATCAACAGCTAAAGATAACTTAAAAAGGGTAAGAGAATAAAATGCATATAAGAAATCAGTTAAAAACCTAATAGAAAAAATATGCACCTATTTTCTCTTTAAAAAAAAATCACGTGTAAAGAATATTTTACCTTCAATAAAATATCACAAGTAAAAACCATATTACAAGGCTAGTCAATCATTGAAATATGGTCATGATGATCATAAGATACCTCATACTCTTTGATCATCTTCACTTCTCCACATCCATCTCATGTTGTGGCACCTGAAACATACCAATTAAAAATTTAAAATGAAACCAAACGACCACCCAACCAAATCTTGTGACAAATTGAACCTAATCATTTGGTCTTACGTTGTGTCAGCTGGGGGTGGGGGTCCAGATTAGCAGTCAGAATGTGCCATGCTCTTGAAAAAACAAAGGTTGTTTTTCAACTCCTTATTAACTCATGGATGTAGATTGATATTTATTTTTTATTACATATATTACAAATGATGTGAACAGTTTTTTGTAATATTACCTGTATGGCCAGGTGTCCTGTAGTTGCTTATGGGCATTCAAAGTCTGATGCTCCTTCGGTTCTGACTTCCTGTTAGACTCTAAAAGGAGAACTGAAATATGACAAGCGGCAAAGACTCTCTTAACATGCATATGATTACTATGGCACCATGGTCAAAAAACCGAAAGTTACTTGAGCGACGCTGACCCGCCCGCACAGTCCGGAGACGTCTGGGGTTTACCGTGTCAGCTCGGTGTTGCATTTGAAACGGGTCATTCAGTAAAAATGTTTTCATTGGGCAGGAAATACGAAGATGATGACGACGACAGCGATGAAGAGGAAGCTGCAAAGAGAAGACAGGTTTGACTTGGAAGTGTTTGGATTCAGGAGTTAAAGAGAGTAAAGAGGTAAATAAATATTTCTCTGCGCCTCCTTCGCAGAGTGGCTTCTCCCAGCTACATCCAGGAGCAGCGGGAGCTGAAGGCCAGGTGAGCTGAAAGCTTCTACAGGCGTCCAGCGCTCCTGCTCACTCTTTATTGACAGAAGTCCACCTCTGAACGCAGCTTCCACAAGTTTGTTGAGGACAGCGATGATGAGGATGACGATGAGGAAGGAGGAACGTCGACGCTGCTGACAAGGAGGATGAAGACGCAGGAGGAGAAAGTCGGATGGGAAGCCCCGTCTGTGAACGTCAACCTGTGGCTGAAACAAAACCGAGCTGCGTTTGTTTCAGGATGAAGAGGAGGCGGACTTTGTGGAGTGGCTGAAAGGCCAGGCGGCTGGAGGGGGAGAGGAGGTGAGCACATGGTGAGTTTGATCAGGATGAAGAAACGCGCGGAGGACTCTGACTATCCAGCTCATGTTTGTGCTTTTTCTGTGGAGACAGAAGTACTTAAGAGACTACTGGAACAACCCACAGCTGGAGGAGAAGGAGCGCTTCCTCCGAGACTATGTGCTTAACAAGGGCTACCTGAACGAAGAGGATGATGATGAAGAGCGGTGTGTTCCACAGAAGAGCTCCTCTGTTTCGTTTTAGTTGGAGAAATGTCCGAACTTTTGGATTTATTCCTTTTTTTTTTAAATGATGTAATCTGGATGCTTTCAGGATCCCGACCTACGATGAGGTGGTTCAGGAGGACGTGGATGACTCTGAGGAGGAGGGCGAGTCTTTTCTGGAACGCCGGGAAGACTTTGAGAGAAGCTACAACTTCCGCTTCGAAGAGCCCGACTTGGAACGCGTGAAGACCTATCCTCGGAATATCGCCACGTCCGTGCGCTCCAAGGACGACTCCAGGAAGCGCAAGAGAGAGGAAGTGAAAGAGAGGAAGCAAAAGGTTTGGAAGCGAGTCGATGGGAGTCTTTTCCAGAGTTGAAACCAAACCTCCTGGCTGATGGTGTTGGTTGCAGGAGAAGGAGCAGAAGCGTGAGCAGCTGGAGCAGCTGAAGAACCTGAAGAGGAACGAGATCATGGAGAAGCTGAAGCAGCTGCAGGAGCTGACGGGAAACGAGCAGCTGGCTTTCAGCCAGGAGGACCTGGAGGGAGACTTTGATCCGAAGCATCACGATCGGCTCATGCAGGTGAGCGGATGAGTCGATTTGAACCCCAATCCCTCTGTTAGCCTTTCAGTTACTGTAGAGTCTATTTGTAGAAATTCTTTGGCGATGAATACTACAGCGAGGAGGAAGAAGAGAAGCCGCAGTTTGAGGATGATGATGAAATGGAAGGTAAACCAATGCAAGATCAGCATGCTGGAATTAGAGGTTCCTGCTGTGCTTGTGTGTTTTTCCATAGTTTTACTGCTGTTTTACAGTCAAATGTGTCCGATTTATTCTAGTTTGCGATTCAGATTAAAGAAAATCTTTGTTTCTCACGTAAAACAAAAAAAAATCAATTCTAAATCGGATTCATGTTTTGTTTTTACCTCAGATCGCTGGAATTGGGACACTTGGACTGGAGAACACCAAGAGGAGGACTATGCAGAGGAAGACTACAACGGGGAGGCGTCTGGACCTCACTGTGATGACGAAGACTTCATTGTGAGTCAGCGTTTCTCGTCAATGCAGAGATGGGCTGGCAGTGTGTTTCATGTTCATGTTGTGGTGCTAAACCTCTCTAGATGGATGCAGACTATGACCCCAGCCAACACTCTGCATCCAAGAAGATTAAGAAGAAGGAGAGGAAGAAGAAGATGAAGGAGGATCTGCTGGCTTTGTGTGGATGTTCCCCCTTCTTCAGGAGGGCTTTGATGGTCCTCACAGCCCTTTCTGCTTCCCCGTTGCTTTGAGGGTAGTGGGGACTCAAGGTCACATGGCTGAAATCTTAATCCTTTGCAAACACTGCAAACTCAGCTTCTGAAAACTTAAAATTATTATTACAACTATTATTAAAATCATTAAAATAATTATTAAAAATGACACTCGTATTAAATAAATACAGTGATCCCTTGCTATAACGGTTTACTTTTCACGGTTTCGCTACTTCACGGATTTGCATCGTGCATTGTGTTCTGCATTCTGATTGGCTAAAAAGTCACTCAGCTTCTTCTCTACCTGTGCGCCAATAACGTTGCAGTTTAATATCTACATGTACGTAAAAAAGCTTCCCAAATTTACATTATATATGTGCAAATTCTCTTGATGTTGGCATGTCGGTGTATAAGGATGTTTTTGGGAAGAAGAAAAAAGAGCGACACCAACTTCCTGTCACTATGTTCTTCTTCCCCCGAACAAACACACCTGCAGCTGCACCGCGGGCTTCAAAAGAAGAAAACACTGCAGTGGAGTCAGGATGCAGCAGCTCAGTCTGAACTTAGAGCAGTTAAATACACCCGAGTCACTATTTGTCCCACGGTACTTTTTTAATCATTGTTTTATGTTTTCTCCCGTTTAATCCAATTCTTCGGTGGGCGGGGCTAATCTCCGCGATTTGAAGCCTTCTGTTCACATTGATGATTAAAATTATTATTTGACAGAAGTCATTTGTAGAAAAAAACGTTTCTAAGGTACTTTTATTGGTGACACAAATGCTTGAGGCTGTAAAATGGTTTGTTCTTTCTTTTCAATGTATAATAGAGTATTTAATTGTATAATTGTTTAAAAAAATAGAGGTTTCTACTTCACGGTTTTTGCCTATCACGGGTTCTTTTTGGAACATAACTCCGCGAAAAACAAGGGTTTACTGTACATATTAATATTAAGCTACGAAAGTGCAAAAACATGTGATCAACTATAAAAAAACATGTACATTTAAACACTAAACGTTAAAAAGACGGGGGCAGCAAATGCCACCATAGCAGGTAAGCTGCCCCAAATAAAAGAGGCCAGAGCAAGTCTTCAGTCTTCTGCGGATCCTGGGGGTTGACATCGTTCATAGGTCATTCTAAATAAAGAAGCCAATGAAGTTATCAGTTAATACAAAATAGTTATTTAATATGTGTGTGATTGTGGCTCTGTGACAGACTAGTGTCCAGGGTGTCCCTAGCCTTTGCCCACAAGTGGTTGGATAGGCTCCGGCAGCCCGTAACCCCGAAAGGGACAAAACGGATATGAAGAATGTATCAATGAATAAGAGAACGACTTTTATTGCTGATAAAAAGTTAGAAATTAAAAAATGTAAACACGTAAACTTCAAAAAAATTATTAAATAAATAAAAACAATAAATTAAGAGGGGCGCAGAAAATGCCACAATCATAAAGGCCGTCTCCAGCAGGAGAGGCCAGATGTCTGTAACCCTCAGTGGTCGGATGCCATCCTAGAGACAAAAAAAAGCAATCAGGCATCAATTTTAATAGCAGAAGATGACTGACTACTGCTAGACCCTTACGTCTGCCGGCTCTCTCTCGGCCGGTGTTCTTCCCTTCTAGGAACGATCAAAAGGTTAATCAGAGCGGAGAAATGTGAAGAGTCCAGTTTCAAGATTTTTTTGAAAGTTTTTAATAAAATTTAAAAAAATAAATAATTATGTACATTGTTTATGGCACCTGCCGGTACCATCTGATCATCACAAGGCATGCCGTGAGGGCTGCCCCCGCCAGGCAGGTCATCACCAGCCCTCTGACAACTGTTGTAGCCGGACGGATGGGATTCTAGAGACAAAAAAAAGCAATCAGGCATCAATTTTAATAGCAGAAGAGGACTGAGTACTGCTAGACACTTACGTTCGGCGGCTCCTCACGAAAGGTTGTGTAAGTCAGTCTAAACAAAGTAGACAATGAAGTTTTCAGTTAATACAAAATAGTTTTCATTCCAAAATGATTCACCAGAACATGTAAGGTGGTAAATGCAACTGAAAATCAGAGCTAAAGTGCTGCTCACGCCTTCATGAATCAGTGAAAATGAAGACACAAGGACAAACAATGTTTGGAAATATGTTTGTGTAGATTATAGAAAACAATAAGTAAAGTTGGTTTTACACTACATTTATGTGGTAAATAATGTATCTGAGGACTACAAATATGGCAGCCAAGGCTTCCTGCCGGTGATTTCAGATTACTCAGGTGTGTGGCTGATTACAGCTAATGACAGCACAAAAGGGGGAGGCGAAGCCAAACAAGTAGGGAGGAGAGAATGACGGATGCGAAAGTATGTTAAACGTGGTGGATTTTGAAGAAAAATGATTTAGACCCACGTACAAGTACGGAAACAGACCATCATCTTCCACAAGAAGAAGTGTCTTACCCATGTCACCTGTGTCTCACCCTGCTATGACAGTTTTGATCAGTTTAGAATTGTTAATGTAATTGCTAAGGACTTTTTTGATCGATGCAGTTGGACACAGTGACATGACGGACTATTAAATAAATACTTTTCCATCCGTTTTCCTGACTGTTGTGGGGCTGCTGAAGATACGTGTCATCATGAGGTTGTCTTTCCTCCAGTTTATTTAATGTCCTTTCTAGATTCATTGTTAACTTTTATTTTATTCTAGGCTTTGCTTTCAACTGACCAGAACACTCATCCTTTACTGTAGTGGTCACTGCTTTGTACTTTTGAAGCAGCATCGCTGATGTGGTTTGTTCAGTGGATGCAGATTTTCCCTTTAATGCGTCCTCTGGCTCACCATGACAACATGACCTGATATGAATACAGATGCCTTATAGAGACAACCATAAAACATTACTGCTCACCCCATCCTCAGCAAACAGCCAGCTTCATACGACCTTTGCTCAGGTTGACTTTTATTGGAGACCAGCCTAATTTGGGAGGAACAGTTTGCTCGCCAGAGTTTTCAAGCTGAAAAAGAAGTACATGTATTTGAATTATTTTGTAATTAAACACAGAAAAACACGAGTGGGAAGAGACATGGGCAAGTTACAATACTATGGTCTGTTTAGGTAAGAGCTATATTCTCTTTATTTCTAAAGTTTCAAAAAAATCTTTTGTTTTGTCACTAAAACAAAATATGGAATTTGGAACATCAAGTTAAAGTAATAAGGAAAACTGCTGTTTGTTGAAAAAAGAAGCATTATAGACTAACTGTTAACTATGTAATTATTAGTACTAGATTTTAGATTAAAAAAATTGAGAAATCACTTTGTAAATGTATTCTTTACTGGGAGAGTTCATTACCATTTAGTGTAAACCGGTAAATAAAGGATCTGAAGGATGGGATTGTGCAACAACTGTCACTGAGCAGCAGTTATTACTAATAACTGTGTTCCGTCTGTGGCCGTATTTGGTGTTGTTTGGTTCTTTGTTCTGTGGTTTGTGTATTTAAATTCAGAGTGGGACTTCTGTGGGTTTTGTGGATTTTTTGGGTTTTGTATGTCTGATTATGTTCAGGTGTGCTGGAAAGGGCGTGGCCTCCCATTGGACCAGAGCTGGTGGAGGCAGCCTTGAAAGCACCATGTGGACCTCCAGCCTGTGAGAAGGGAGCCTTGCTGCAACAGTCTCCACTGCAGCTTGGCCCTCTTCTCCATTTTGGTTTTGATTTCACCACCTGTTTAGTTGTGTGTTGCACTTTAGTGTTTTGTATTATTTCTTCTGTGTAGTTTATGGTGTTGTGCCCACTCTGTTTAGTCCTTTGGTTTATAATTTTGTTGAAGTGAAGCTGTAGGGGTGAACTGCCATTTTCTTTAGTACATGTTTTCTCCTGTTTTTGTTAGTCTAGGGAGGTTAGTGTTTGTCATTGAGTTCCCTTTTTCTTTCATTTACAGGTAAGATTACATGTTTCAGTTAAGTGGGGTTTTGTTTGTTATTTTGGCCTTGGTTCACCCTGAAGCCTTTTTGCTTTACTTGTAGTTGTTGGTGGTTGTTTATTTGTAAATAAATTTGTGTCATTTTTGTATATTGACATTCGTTTGGTGTTTTAGTTCATGTTAAATTCTCAGCCAAATCTTTTTGTGTTATGCCCCCCCAGGGGGCGTAACACTATGTTTTCAATTTCATAATAAGAATAAAGTGTCTAACAGAACATAAACTAATTTTTTCTACTTCTTGAAACATCGGTGTAATCTTTTTCTCTTGAAGCTACAGAAATATCATTGAAGTATTGATTTATAAACAGCTGCTTGTGAATGAGAAACAAAGGAGCGCTTTGGATAACTCCTGGGAGTTTTTCTGCTCTCAGAAAGAGATGCTGATAATTGTAAAAATGGCTTGATTCCAACAGATTATTTATTGTTGTCAATCCATAATGAAACCGAGCCAGAAGAAACTTCCCAGAACAGCCCACACTTAGCCTGAACTGCTATGACGTCATGTGGTCTCACATTTGGCACAGTCCCATCCACTCAGGTCCTCCCACATGCAGCAGAAATGCAGCACTGACCAGATACTCACCTGTGTTAGTTTGAGTTTATGGGACGCTGTTGACATTTTTACTCACAGACCAAGTAGAGAATCAGTGACATTTGATCAGTGAATTCCAACAAACCGACCACAACGCTGACTGTTTTTTTAAAGAAACCACTGAACATTTAGTTTAAAATAGTTTTTATTGTAAACACGCTTGTTTTTATTGTCTTATAAATAAAAAACACATTTTATTGACAGACATTAATCATAAATAACATTCAAACTAAATCTACACTTTATCCATTTTTTAATTATTTTTTTTACATCTTTAAGTGGTGATTTTTGCATCAGGGAATCTAACATTTATTAATCAATAATGTCCTAAGTTCTATGTTTTTTAAATCTATCAAAAATGAAATCAGACTAAACTACTAATTGAAAAAATTAAAGGTATTAATATCATAAAAAGAACTTCTCTCTGTCAATCAAATAAAATAATTCTGTGATTCGTGCGCCCTCTGCAGGACATTTACTGTAATTACTTCCTTTAGATGAAACCACGTGATTAGGGTCCCCACACATGCTTCCTTTGGCAGCTGGCATGGTTTCTATTAATGAGTTTTATCACTAGAGGAGACATCACGTGGTTCCCCATGGGAGGAGAGCACCGCCATCTTGCTGAGGTCAAGTTACTGCTGCAGTGCATGCATGTGAACACATTTTTTGCAAAATACCAGTTCATTGTGCGGGTTTCAACTGCCAAAATCAGAGAACTGAGTCCATGAAGGAGGAAGGTATATCATTTCACAGGTAAATACTATAATTTATTTTTCTTTTAATGCTGCAGGGGCTTCATTAGTCATATACATGTTGACATGCATGATGCTGCAGGGCTGTTATCAACATGCTGCATGATGTACAGATAATTTGCTGTCGACATAAATGTACATTTTATTTTGATTAAAATTATTTTGGTCCTCGCGGGCTCCAGCATCTTCCTCCCGCCGTCGGATCCTGAAGGAAGCCATCCGCTTCCATTCCAGCAAGTCTCGGGCCTCGCCGCTGCTGACGGACCACCGGCCGCAAGGTGAGGCCGCCGCTGTCGTCATGCCTGTCGGATTTGAGTTATCTTAAATTAGGGGTAAATGACATGAGAAATGAAGACTATTAGAAGTGTGGAGTGATATGTGTGTTCATCAGTATAGCTGCAGGAAGTGTGCTGTCCTTGACATGTTCCTTTACTCAGACAGGATGACAGGTAGGGAAGGGGGTAGCTGATGATCTGCTCTAGTATCTTCAGCACTGAAACTTGTGCTGCTCTTCTGCAGTTTGATCAGAGAACCAGACCACGATGCAGTTGGTCTGGCTGAGCGGTTGGTCGCCAGCAGCTTAAGGCCTGTGCTGATGTGCCTTGTTGATAATGTCCTGGATGTTAGGGAACCAAGTTAGGACAGCTGAGATGGGGATGCCCAGGAAAGGGAAGCTGTGAACCCTCCTCTGTGCCTTCTACAGTCCAAGATGACTTTCATGGTCTTTTATTTGCCGATCAGCCTTACACTATACTGTTTCCGCACTTGTCTACAAAGTTCACCTCAGTGACCTTTAATAAGTCTTTGTTATTGGCAAGTTAATTACTTATATCCAAGACATGGAGATGTGCGAGGTGGGCCCAGTATGAGCAGGATTTGGGAAATGACAGTTGCCAAGAACTTGCATGAAGTTTCAAAGTTTTTCCCTTTATGTGGAGGAAAAGAAGTCTTTGTCCCTTGTTTGTTCTGCAGAATTGCAAACCTAGAAAGAAATCAACTTGAAAGAATTTATATAAATGTATTTGCCCTTCTTTTGACCCTTCTACATCATGAATATTTGGTGGCTGTTGCTTGGCGACTCTGAGCTTCAGCTCTCTCCATAGGATTGACATGGGCTGGGCCTCTCCATGACCTTGATATGATTGTTCTTCAGCCATTCCTTGGTTGCCTTGGCTGTTGGTTCTAGGTCACTAACCTGTTGGAAGAACCATTCATGACTGATTTGAAGGGTCCTGGCTTAAGGAGGGTAGAAAGTTCTCACTCAGGATTTTCCATTAATGGCTCCATCAACGTGGTGACGAAGCTCTGTGCAGAAAAATAGCACCAAAGCATAATGCTTCCACCTCTATGCTTGACAGTGGAGAAGCTGTTCTTGGGGTCATAAGTAGCAATTCTCTTACTCCAAACCCAATCATTGAGTTGATGCCAGAGAGCTCAGTTTTACCCAAACATGCCATTATGCAGAATAAACAGATAAAGCAAACCCTATTTTTCAGTGTGTGATTTTCATTTTTCATCAATCTTAGGATAATTTAGATGATAAAAGTAATAAATATATGAATATAGTATAATGCAGTAAAAATTTGATGCGATGAACAATGCTTTTCTGATCTAGACTCAACATGGAATTTTTTTTTTACAGAAACACATCAAGCTGTGTTATTTAATGCTCGTAATTTAGACACAAATGATAGAAATGTTGGCTTTATATGCCAAACCAGCCATGTGAATATTTAAGTGCAAATACGCATGCGTGCGCGCCGTGTACACAAAGCCACCCCCACACTTATGTCTCCGCGCGCCGGTCGGTAGGTGTTGGGCATCAATAAAGGTATTCTGGTTGTCACGCTTTCTCTGCACGAGCTAAAGAAATCTCAAAAGGTAAGAAATGTAAACACATAAGACGGCAATGAAAATATTTTCAGATCATCTGAAAGTATTTTCATCTGACAGATGAATGTGGCCGTTGTCATTGTAAATATACTGAGGGAAGAGCGGTGCTGAAATACGGCCTCCATTGAGACACTAAAGTAACACGACTGCAGGTTACTATCATAGAAAAATGTATTCATGTATTTGTTTCGACTGTGTAGCTGTTGTGGTGGAAAAGAGGAAGGGGGGTTTGTGAGAATCAGGGTCACATTAGCTGAGTGGTTCCCAAACTTTTTCTGCAGGGCCCCCCTTTCTGAAGATTAGAATATTTTCGAGCCCCCCCACACTGACACAAACATACAAATCCTTTGTTTCTAAACTCCACCGCGCCCCCCCTGCAAAACCTAGGGGGGGGCGCGCCCCCCAGTTTGGGAACCACTGCATTAGCTAATGATTACGGCAGACCTCGCGCCACCGCCGGTTTCCCGGCAAAAAAGGAACAGTAATTTACTGATATTAAAGTGTTATGATTGAACATTTAGGGGTTTTCTTGAAATTTACATAAAACACGTTGTAAAAACGTTCATCTGGACTTGGTTTGTAAATATTTTAAAACAGTGTCCTGAAAACGTTGACTGTATCAGAGACCTGGACTGAGTGATTCCTCCCCCTCACGTTCCTAACAGGAAGTACCCGCTGGCTCGCAGGAGCCAAAATGCTATAGACCAAAAAGTGGTTACTCAGTCATTCTATGGGTCAGATTAACCATTCTTGCTGTGATACCTTTTTAAACATGTTTTTGCTAATTCCAGTTATTTGTTTTACTCTTTATCACAAGTTATTCAAATTATAGACTGACCAACAGATGCCTCAGTAATAGCATGTGCCACCTTGAATGTTTGTATGACAAATTCCTGATTGGCGACAGTAGTTGCCATAGAAACGTTGACTCAGATCAATCACAGTAAACTGGCTCCAACGGGGTGACGTCTGTATCACAGAAAAACAACGACAGAATTGGCTTTGTTATGATGGATCCGGAAGTAAATGGGTGACGTCACATTCGCTCAGACCGTTTCTCTGATCCAGTCAAACTGCTTTCCAAAACCAAGTCTCATGACCTTTTTTTATAACTTTTTTTTTTTAATTCATAACTAAAAACCTGCACATTCTTACAAAACAGTTAGACTTTAATTTCAACCTTAATTTAATTGTAAAATTAAAAACCATTGACATTAATATTATGGCAATATTTTCCCCAAATCTTTTCAGAATAGGGAAGTGGAGACATCAAAATTCTGCTTTTCCTAATTTCAGCTGAATCTGCCACGAGGCTCGACAACTTCTTCCATCAACTGCAAAGCGGTGATTGCTGTGGCCGCCAAAACGTCCAAGTTTTAGGCGGGCTACAAAGATTTCAGACCAAGAGAAAGCCTCACATGTGATGAAGTGTCTGTATTGGTATGTATTTACCATCTATGACTCAGAGTCATTAACCAATTGTTGATCTTTTCACAGTGTTGTATGATAATCTAAATGATGACGGCGATACAAAAATTGCCGCCAAACCTGCCAAAAAGTCCCGCCTCTTACCACACAGATGTTGTGTCCCCAAGTTGCCCTAAGTTCCCTGATCAAGCACAAACGTGCTTTGCCTGGATGAAGGCCAGTGACGTGCGGTCAGGTGAGGCAAGTGAGGCAGAGCCTCACCTGTTATAATCGTGATAAAATAGAAAAAGGTAAATTAAGTAAATATTATTTTCCACTGATCTGTGTTAGATATACATTTTCAGTCAACTTAACACATTTTCCAAGGTTTCTGTGGTTAAAATCGCCGAATTTGAGCGTTGCGTGATCACAGCTGAATCTCCGGGTGAGCCTCGGGTATGAAGGTAAAAATGTGTCAAAAAGAACGCACTTGTGAATTTGATTTGAGAATTTGTAATATAGAATCTGAATACTTGTGCATCAAAAATCTGCATCTGTGTGTAAAAATCTTCTGCTGTGAACTGACAAATTTCCAATTGCATGTGTTCATTTAGAGTTACAACTTCAAATCTGTGATTACAACTGCTCAAATGTGCTTCTGCGTGTGCTTGAATCTGCTGCCGCAAATCACAGGTGCGCTACAACTGCGCTCTGACTTCTGACACATTCCTTGCGAGAAACTTGAGTCAAAAGTGATCTGTGTCCGATAATGGGACTAGGGGGGGAGGGAGGGTAAGAGGAGGCGGAGTCAACCAATCAGAGTGCTGGATTCGGAGAACTTGGTCAAGTTAGAAAGATCTTCACAGATTCGGACTTCCTGCTTCAATAACTCTTCTGATAAACGTTCAAATGTGACAGCAAGTCTCTCAATCATTTTGTATGAACACAGAGAGTGAACTAAAAATGCATTTCTACAGAAAAAACTTAGTTTTCTCCTGCATTTTAATGAGAAATGATCTCTTCGTGCTTTAAATGCAGACATGCAGCTAGACGGCTGCGAACGGACAGGATCAGGAAGATGATCATCTTTGTTGTAGCAGGACAACAGGGCCAGGGCTATTGAGCAGCTTTATTATAAATCATATGGATAAACATTTGAAAAAAAAATTAAATTAGATAAACGCGTTCTCCGCGACGTT
>JAUDJI010000356.1:0-14569 GCA_037389245.1 Oryzias sinensis | reverse complement strand
ATACCCGTTAGGGCAACTGAGCCAGTGTTTGTGGGTATTGTATGGTCTTGATATTTACATGTCAAATATTGAAGTTAAATTAAACAGAAAATGTTTGGCGCTTTAATACACATCATTGCCTTCAGGCAACAAAAAGTTCTGTGCTCTAAACATGTAAATTTAAATGCAGCTAACTATGAGGGTAAATATGTTCCAAAAAGGAAAAGCTTGTATATTTGATGTGAGAACTTGTAATTTAGAATGTGAAAACTTACACACTAGAAATCTGCATCTGTGTGTAAAAATCTTCTGCTGTAAAGTTTCACAAACAAAATTACAACTGACAAATTCCCATTTGCATGTTTTCATTTAGAGTAACTAACTTTACCAAGTCCTTTGAGTTGTGCATTCTGATCGGTTGACTCCCCTTTCCTCTAACACCCCTCCCCCCTCCTTGTTCAATTTTCTGACACAGATCAGTTTTTGACACAAGTTTCTCACAAGGAATGTGTCAGAAGTCCAAGTGCAGTTGTAGCGCACTTGTGATATGCGCCAGCCCAAAAGCGCATTTGAGTGGTTGTAATCACAGATTTGACGTTGTAATTCTAAATGAACACATGCAAATGGGAATTTGCCAGTTGTAATTTTGAATGTCAGACTTTACAGCAGAAGATTTTTACACACAGATGCAGATTTTTGGTGTGTAAGTTCTCACATTCTATTTGACAAGTTCTCACAGCAGATCTACAAGCTCGTCCTTTTGGAACATATTTACCTTCATACTAACCCTTTAAATTGTTTAAAAAGGTTATAAGTTTTTGGTTCAGTGTTATGTCAGTGTATAGTGAATTAAAGGTGGTACATCTTTTCCGACACAGTGTCACAAGAAAGTAGTATTATTGGGCTTAGTTATCATACTCACACTGATTTAACAGATAAACATGTATACAACTGGAACAGATGGTGTAATTAGGGGGTACTTATTTTTTAAATGTAAAGCAAAATATGTTGCTTTAGGGCAGGGGTGGCGAACAAGTTTGACACCAAGAGCCAAATTTTTTCACTGTGAGAGTCAAAGAGCCACACCACACACTGACCTGCCAAGACGTACACACACACACGCAATTAAAGCTGTATTATTGTCCATAACACACTCCTCTCCCTACAACAGAACAGCAAGTATTGTACTGGTGTTTGTTTCTTAATACTTGTGTCCACCCTCAATGCACACATCAATGCAGCTTAGCTAGAGTTAACACAGAGACTACCCTAGAAGTCAGATACCCCCTCCACACACACAGGCACCTCTCTCTCATTTCATACACACACTCTCTCTCTCTTCATCTCACTCTTTTCTCTGCCTCTCTCTGACACACAACTACTCAGTGACGGGCAGTAAGGTTGATGCTGGTGAGAAAGTGACTCCTCTGAAGTCAGATTTATGATGATGAAACTGAATTTTTCATTGTTTATCCAACAGCATTTAACTGGTAATTCTTTGTGTCTCAACATTCCTCTTTCAATGATACTTAGACCAACAAATACACAAACATCTGGACAGAGCATCCTTCTGGTGTCTGAGTCATTCATATTCACAATGAACACATTAAATACATTACATTTCAGTTGTGTGCAACTTAAATTAATTTTGACCCTCATTAGAATATCTTGCTTTTATGTTTTTTATTCAAAATTGTATGACTGACATCTGCATCAAAAGCAAATAATTTCTTAAATATTAATACATTGCAATAAATCAGTTTAAACTAAGGAGAAATATTCCAACAAGTGCTGAGTTATAATTTAACTGACTGCGTCATTCACGTCCTCTCCTTTCTACTCACATTAAGAACCCGGTAACTTCGATACACACTCATTCAGCCAAACGGCATGCAACTCAATTCTGCTAACAGCTACCTGGCTCATGGTTTTACACTGAAACCCCCCCCCCCTTCCCATGAGTCTTAGGGGCTGAAGGCGGGGCTAAGCCCCAGGCCAGTTGTAGCCTCTCTGATCAGCTCCTTTACGTGAGTGTCGGTCAGAACGGACCGATGTCTGTTCTCCAAATTATAACAGGGCCTTCTTTCAAAGAGATCTCTGCTCATTTATCTCTGGTTCTCTCGCTGCCTCATCAGTGACAAGCGGGGATCTCAGGCAGTCAGTCTCTCCATTAAAGGATCCATGAGAAAATTGATCTGCGGTCGTTTCCGTCCAGTTGCGCAAGCAGCGTCTTGTTCTGCGCTTCATTCATTCTGATTGCAGCTTTCTGCTGTGAGCTCCGCAAAGAAGGAAAGTGGGATGATTGCCGTTTTGAATGAGCACTTTGAAAAGCTTCAACTTGTTAATAAAGGAGACAATTTGTGTCAGTTCAGGAAGTTTTTCATTTTCTCCGGGATACTGCCATGACCAATGTTACTGCTTCCAAAAGCTCATAATAATAAACATCGTGACTTGCCAATCTGTTCAGTAAAAAGTAAGAATCTTCCCGCTCTTCCAGAAACATCCTGTGTTTATCTTTATACTCTGAATTTCACCATTTTGACCATGAGGGTAACAGTCTGCACACACATCAATCTTTATCTTTGTGTTCCGGCAGTGGGCGTATCCCGCGCAAATGATTGGCGGTCACGTATGTGTCGGGAGCAGAATCAAACACACACACACTGCCAAATTACTTTTATTATTTATTTTTAATATCCTCTGATGGTTTTAGTGTGGTTTAAGAGGGAAAAAATTATGAAATGAGGCACAGGACATGGAAAATATGACGAGACGCAAAGAGCCGCACGCTCATTGGCCAAGAGCCGCATGCGGCTGGAGAGCCGCGTGTTCGCCACCCCTGCTTTAGGGTAACATGGAGCAACAAGACTGCAGATAGACTTTGCTATAAGTATGTTAGAATGACATGCATTGTATTTCTGCATGTAACCATCTGTAATCCAAGTGTTTTCTTGCACTAGTTACTTAGTTTAACACATTTTGATCAAGCAATGATATAAGATTGTTTTATGAGACCACAGTGAAACAAACACGGATTATAGAAAAGACACTAGGTACACATAAATCTCAAGCATAGCATATTGTAAACGTTTTTTATTGTTTGTCAGTCAGATTATACTATGTTCCTTTTAAATGCAATAAGTGTTTGGTAAGTCTGCTTTTTGCTTGAATTACTGCATAAATGCACCCTGGCGTGGACACGGTCAGCATGTAACACTGCACAGGTGTGACAGAAGCACAGATTGCTTAAAGTAAAATGTAATTTGCATTGATCTGGTGCCTTTCTTCGTCTTCTAAACCAACTGCCCATTTTCTATTAGGTCAGGCAGGTATGCTGCGTAATTACTTACAGTAACAACATGGACATTGAACCAGCTTTAAGCACCTTTGAAAATGTACAGGTGTCAAGAGTTGATGTAAAATAAAACCACCATCTTCATGGAGAACAACATACCACTGTAGTATTTCCTGGCTGCAGGGCTTAAGAAAACACAGAGGACCAACGTGTTGCACGATAAACAATTGCCAAATGTGGAAACTTTGCACTGGATTTTAAGTGACAGGGGCTGTGTCCGAATTACCGCCCTAACCCCTATATAGTGCACTATATAGTGCGGTCGCCATTTTGTAGGGGTGTCCGAATCTACAGTTCAAAAATCGTGTGCACTAGAAATTTCCCAGAAGTCTGCGAAAAACCAGTGTGGATCGATGCTCACTCGATTGGCCAATATTGACCAGAATGCACTGCGTTCGAACCAGAATGCAATGCGCATGACCCACCATGCATTGCGTTTGAATTATTTGAAAATGGCGGACGGTTGCGCAAGGAAGACAACCAAAACATGTAGGTATATTAAAAAGTATCAAGTATCTGTTGTAAAATATATTTGTAAATACGTAAGATGACGTGTTTAAGATGTTATATTCCTCAATCGACAACCTACAATGTTTAGAAGCTCATCAATTTCTGTAGTGCTAAAGCTAATGCTAACGCGAATTAGCGCCGAAGGCTAAAAACAAACGCTAGATATTACATCAAAAAGCAGTGACTTCTAAACGTAGTCATAAGCTATTCACACGTTTTAAATGTGTTTATATATGTAGGGATAGACTAGGATGAGGAAAATCTGATCCATTTGCAGATGGAGAAAGATAGCCTGTTTGTTTTCAGGCAAGCTTGTGCCGGATGGGAGTAAAGAGACACTTGATCATGATCAGATTTGTCTTCATTTGTTAATAAACGGTCAATCGTTGTTGAAAGAGCCAGAGTAGAGGGGGAAAGACAAAGAGCAAGAAGGGAGGAAGAGCAACAGGAGAGTCTGTTAAGCTTACTTGAGTTGAAAATATTGTTCAAAAAATGTAATGTTGCCGTTTTTCCAGTTAGTTTAATAAATGCATGAACAAAAATTAATTATTTACATGTATTGTTTTAATCTGAGCCATTTTTAACAATCTCAAAGGAATTTCATATAAATACCAAATGTACATATTTACAATGTCGTTATATATGTTAACATTTATTTTTATACATGTTAACAATAATCGTGGTCTTCTAGAGTCATGTGTGTCACAGTTGGAGCTGAAAGGAGAGCAGAGATTTGTCCTCGCAGACGGACGCCACTTTGCTCTCCCTGATGGTTCCTGGTGTCGTCCTGCTGTGGCTCAACATCTGTGGCTCCCAACAGTCCCCTTCGCTGATGCACAGATTGTGCAGGATGGCGCTGCGGGCAATGATTTTCATTGCAAAGGTTGGTTTTACTTCCAGTGCCCCTAGAAATATTGCTCTCCTCCTCATCTTCATAATGCCAAGTCTCTCTCTCCCCCACAGACCATGTTCTGGAGTGGTTCTGGTTGTAACGTGTCTCAACCGCATTCCTCATGGGTTCCCTGTAGGATGTCAGCAGCATGATGGGATGAGCAATGCAGAGATACCCACCATCCCCCAAAAGGATCCTTCAGGTGGGTAATGTTTGATTTACATAAATTGGGCTCTTACGTAGAACCCGTGAATCATGGACTGATCCTGGATTCCCAACAAAAATATATAAATGTGGCATTAGAGTCACATACGGCCTGCATTTGAATGGAATAAAAAAGCTTCCTGTTAAAATAACAAGCTGCATTTTCTTTTAGGGCCTTTATTCTTATGTGGCAGCCATCTATGCTCCCCATGACCTTCTGGATGGTGGAAGACAAAGCGAGCTGCTAAAAAACCAGAGGTGACTTATGGTAGTTCATTCCCACTGAGAAGCTGGATGACCCTGCTAATCAGCTGGAGGATGTGGTCTGCCGTCCTATGGACAACATCCCTCATAGTGGACCATGTCATGTCAAAGACCCTGGCTACCACACCGTAAGATGTGCCACACGCCAGCCAGAAAAGAAACACCAAGACCTCAGTTTCTTGTCCCCCCAGAGTGTGAGGAACCCCAAGCTGCTCCACCAGATGCTCGATGGTCCTGCAGGTCAACCAAAAATCCGGTCGTGTGTTGGACTGAACGTCAACGTAAAGGGCCAGGACAGAAACCTTTATGTTGGCAAAGCAGTAGAGACGTGGAACACCCTGTAAAATGATACATTAATTATTTCATTGAGGAAATTCAATCAAATATTTTGAATGTTTCTATTTATTCCAATGTCTTACAAGTATTTTTGAATGCTGGAAAATCTCGTGTTTTTTTTGCTGAGTTTTGGGATTTTTATTTAAATTTTTAAAAATAAAAGTATTTTTGTTTAAACAAGTTATATGGTTTGACTCTGAATAAAAAATAATAAACTTTGAACTCACAAGTGTTTCATGTAGTTAGACTAGACAACTCATAATCCGATGTTGAAAAATAATGTCTAACTCTTACCCAGTATTGTGTAACCTCGAGCACAATTATTAACAAATGCTTAAGTTTAATAAAGAAAACTTTAAGTTTAACTCACAAACTGTTCATGTCTGGTCAGGGCATCCAGAGGAAATCTTCGGAGACGTCTGCTTCTCTTTGCCGCCCTGTGATGCTGCATATCTGCTCGTTTTCGGTTTGATCCCACGAAAAACGGTTGAATTATTGCCAACAGGAACACGGACAGATTCATATTTAAAGCCATTTTCAGTAAAGTAGAAGAGAAAACTACTGAAAAAAATGCCTCCTCGCAAGAGCCCGTAAATCGTTCAGCGGCACAAAAATAAAAAATAAATATTGCTATGGCTAATGACTTGAGGGTTTATTTCTGAACAAATACATAAAATCAACACCAATATGTTTGTAATTTTATTATTTATAAATCAGCCACGTTTTCCATGATCAGAACACAGCAGATTCATAAATAGTCTTCGTAAAATGTTCATATTTATTATGTTTTTACTTTGACAAATGGGTGTCATTCTCTGCGTTAAATAGAAGTAGTTCCCCTCCAGACCAGGTGGTGGCGGGAATGCGCCATTTCGTTTTAGTGTCAAGCGCAGCATGAAAAACACACGAAAGAGAAAACTAGTGAGCACGGGTGTCCGAATAGCTTTTAAAATTCCGAGAACTATATAGAGCAGTGTTTTTCAACCTTTTTTGAGCCACGGCACACTTTAACCTTGACAAAAATCCCGCGGCACACCAGCATCCAAAAAAAAAAGAAGAAGCAGAAACTCATAGTCTGTTTTGATCTACAGCCCCCCCATCTGACGTGCATTTTTGTGATAATTGTGGCAGAAAAAGCAGGAAGTTGCAGATGTTTTTTCTAAAAGATGTAATAAAAGTTAAGTTACATACCAACTGTATGTTCGTTGTGGTTTCAAGACGTAACAAGCACGACTCATTGTACGCTGAGGGGCTGTCCCTTTAAGCCAATGCATCATGGGAGATGTAGTGAAAATACTGCTAGAAAACGGCAGAAAGACTCGTGTCTCTGAGCTTCATGGTTTTGTTCACTTGTTCCACGGTCTGATACCGGATTCTGTGGAAAGCTACACCGCTAAAGATGAGCTTTAGCTGGTGTTTTTGTTGGAACTGAGTGAGTTATGAGCTAAATTGGAACAAGGAAGTGAAGACTTTAAACACTTCTGATTGGTCAGACTGATGACATGTGATTAAGCCTTCAAGAATGATTGGTGGAGTCGTGGAGACAGTAAAAGCTGCGGGACTTTTCAGAAAACAGTTATAGCTGCAGGTAAATCGCGGAACCGTAATTCTTATCAAAATGATACCTGGGGATGTCCAAGGGGTACAAGACTCTTGTAATCATTTGGATTTTCTGTATAGGAAAGCTAAAGTTGCCTAGGTTTCAGAGATGGTGTGTCTGTTTTATCATTTATTCATTGGAGGTGGATTAGAGTCCTTGCTCTTTCCAAACAACAGAGAAAAATCAATTAAACATACACTGTAAAAAAAAAAACGTAGTTTTTACGGTAAAACGCTGGCAGCTGTGGTTGCCAGAAAAATACCGTAAAAACTACGGTGAAACATTTTTTCATTTTACGGCATGAACGTATTTTTGTTGTAGATTTTACGATCAAAAACTGTCGTACAGTCAATATTTCACTGTGGAAAGAAATGTTTTTACTTGATGAAAAATCGATATTTCACTGTAGAAAAAAATGTTTTTACTTGAAGAAAAATCAGAATTTCACTGTTGAAAAAAATGTTTTTACTTGATGAAAAATTGATATATCACTGTAGAAAAAAATGTTTTTACTTGAAGAAAAATCAATATTTCACTTTAGAAAAAAATGTTTTTACTTGAAGAAAAATAAAAAAATAAACCATAATTTTTACGGTAAAACGCTGGCAGCTGTGGTTGCCAGAAAAGTACCGTAAAAATTACGGTGAAACATTTTTCCATTTTTACGGCATGAACATATTTTTGTTGTTGATTTCACGCTAAAAAAAAACTGTCATACAGTTGACATTTCACTGTAGAAAAAAAATGTTTTTACTTAAAGGAAAAAAAAATATATCAATATTTCACCCTTAATAAACAATAAAATAAAGCTAAGTCAATAAAAACAAAAATTTCTCCCTGTAAAAGTTACAATGAAAATGATTTTATAAAAGAAAATTCTGTAAAATTACTATAACTAACTTTTCTTAATGCTAATTTTATGATAAAATCCTGGCAGCTTAAATGACAAATTATTTATGTATAGAATTTTTTTTTAAATAGAATTAAAATATCTAACCAACTTTGTAGTTTAATTGCCGTTATCAGAAACTACAAAACTTTTCATACATCTGTACTTTTAGTCATTCTCATCTGCAAGCCTAGTACACGAAGTATAGATTATTTAATACAGCACAAGTCAAAATGTCCACGTCAGATTTCAATTTAAGTATTTTATTTAATATCTGAAGAAGAACATCAGATATTTGGATTTTTCCACAATAAACCAAATAATTTTCTCATTGACATCAAGAATAAGCAATTAAAAAAAAGTTCTCTTACTTGTGGAAAACCAAACTAGAAGCATAACAATACACCCGCTCAGAGATGTAACTGCACATAAGCAGGTTCAAAGGTCAAGACCGATTAACTGTCAAAAAACATGGCGTCAAAGCTAAAAACTTACCAAAATCAAAATTTAAACCAAAAGAAAACATTACAATCCCACTTGAGGCACTGAGATAGCTGAGCAAGTTCTTCCAATTAGTTCTAATCAGTACTTCCACATAAAGTGTCTTATAAAATGCATCAAAATCAAAAAACGTCCAACTCACATTCCAAACTGTAACGCTTCCATTAACAGAAGAACATCCTCAAAGTATGTAATCCAGCTCCAAGTTGTTCCACAAAAGATGGGTAGTTCTAGATCCATTCATGGTCAGCAATGTCTGTGATGAGACTTAGGACTCTGGGGTTGACTGAGAACACTTTTTTCTTCTTGCACTCAACCTTCGTGCCTCTCTCGGGATTAATCGAAAAGAAACACCTTCAAATAATGAAAAACACAAAATATAGAGGGTTTTAAACATCTGTGTTTTGATATCAAATTGCTAAATCTGACAAATTCACACAAAAATGTTTAAAAAAAATGCATGTTACCTTTGGAGGAACTCCAGTGTTGAACGAAGTTCCACAGGGTAGTGTATATTGAAACAGTAATAACTCCCAAACATTAGGCAAATGGCGGAGGTGAAGGATGAGATGTTGTCATTGACAATCTGCTTGTCGATGCTCAGCATGAACGTTTCAGCAGAGAAGCAGGAGGAACCTGAAAGAGAAAAAAATTGACAGAATCCTGATCAAAGGCTTGATACTAGTTGAGAAAGCGCAAAAAGAATGAAGGGGAGTGAGACACTTGTGGCACGCCACAAGAAATCACACAGCCCATCAAAAGTTGTCATGTGGTATTGTTAAAAAAAATCTTTCGATAAAGTTTTACATGTGTATTATGGAAACACAGTTACTGTTAGCCAGTGTCAAGCACCTGGATATCAAACGTCTACAGTCATGTGGTTACACCAGAAAAAAAAAAAGAAACTTTTTTTTAGTTACTTACCACAGACAATGATGAAGGGTGTTGGTGGTACGCTGTCCATCTCCACATCTTCTTGATGGCTTGTCATCTCAACACAGCGGAACAGAAGCCGTTCATTCTCATCAAAGTGAACAAGCAACAGAAGCAGCATCTCAATGATTTCTTGTGAGCATCCGGTGGACTGACCTTTTTCCGTCTGAAGCTTGAGAAGAGCTTTCAGCACATGGTTGCGTTTTTTTGAATCAACACATTTGAGAAAGTTTAGCAGACGTGCCCCCTTTTTGTCAACATTAGCAAGGAAGGTCTCAATCAGATTAACACCAGTCAGTTTTTGGAAATGTTCTTTCATTCCAACCTCATTGAAGAGAAAAGGCCATTCCTCGCAGAGTTTCTGGATGCTTGCCCCTTTGTTGATGTCTTTACGCTGCGTATAGTAGGTGCACTTCACTAGTTCTTTCACAAGATCTACGCTGTAGTTCATTTTCTTGAACAGCTTCTTCATTTCTTCTTTTTTTCAAGCTGACTCTCCACAGTTTCAGAGAGAGGCAAATACTTTGGCTCCCAGCTAACACAGCCATAAGTGTCTTAAAACACTTGCTCTTTGTTCAGCAGGTATTTCATCTGTGTCATCATTATCTGACGCTGCTTTGCGTTTTATAACCTTTGGTGTGTTGGGTCGCTTGACATTTTCAACTCTTGACTGAAGTTGCTTTACTAGAGAATGATATCCTAGTCCAATAACATCACCATCAATCACATCTTGAAAAGACTTTGGATACCTGGCCACCATTTGTTTTGCTATTTCAGTAGTGTTTTGTTTAGTTGGATTTCTACAAAGCTTCATCATTTCAGAGACAACAATACGAACCATTGCTCGTCGTTGTCTTGCACTTGGTCTTTTCTGCCTTTCCAAGTTCTGTATCAGCTCTTCAGGAAACCTCTCCCAGGGTATTTCAAATCTATCTACCCAGTTTGGCATTGTTGGTGTTTGGATTCCTGAAGGTGATGAAGTGATGGTGGAAGATCCGGGTGAAGAAGAGATTGAAGGTGAAGATGAAAGGACACGCAATGGAGAGGAATGTCCAGCACTTGGTGTTGAGGTGCTTGAGGCTGTAAAATAAAATATAGCAATAGATTAAAGTAACAAATACTGCTGTAATGTATTAAGTGTTGTTGAGAAAACTTAAATTTACTTTTTTGTTCCAATAAACTCGTAAGGAAATAATTCTGATTTATTACTTTTTGAAGATCATTCACGATTTTTTTAACAGATGTGCGATTAATTAGGTTTTTTTTAATAGATTCCCAGCACATTTTTTAAAAACTTTTTTCTGAATAGCAGATTTATTAAAGCATGGTTAAATAATAAAGATGACAACATGTTTGGATTGAGAAAAACTACTTTTAAACCCCCCCAACTTCTATAATCATGTTTAATAGGTTTGATCATGTTCAATAATAATCTTTTAAATTTACCATTTTGGGTCCAGGAAGCCACCAATCTTCTTGCTTGTATGGGCTTTAACACAGGCAGCAAATCATTTTCTGTGATATACTTCAAATCATCTCTAGTTGTTGCACCAAGTGTTTTCAAAGTTTCTTCAACCAACTTGACAAGTTCATCAGGAAGGTCTGGAAGCACTTCAGTTATTGCATCCCCCATGTTCTTCAGCAACTGTGATTCAGCCATATCTGTGAGGAGATACAGACATACGTTTGGTCTCCAGCCCAGCTGCATTAAGGCATTCAGTCTGACAAGATGCTGTGCTTCAGTGGAACAATCTGGTATCCGTTTTTCACATAAGATGACAATGGCCACAAGTCAATCAGTTCACTGATGAGTCTGCATTCTAATCTTCCAGTGTCATTTTTTATAGAGTACATGTTGTAGGAAGAAAGAAATTCTGCAACATGCATTTTCATCAGAAAATGAACAGAATCATCTTTAACAAAAATGAGGAGAAGTTCACCAAACTCCACTGAGTCATCATACTTGGTGACAACAAACTGTCCCTTCCTGTAAGTTATTCCATTGTACATGACATCAAGTGGGATCTTTGTGTTTCTCTCAGTAAAGCCAAAATGTAGAACTGCCGTTTTAACCTGTTCACTGTAAAGCTCTGAGTAAAATGGCGAGCCATCTCTCATTTGCAATGCTGGAGGGCTCATTGACCCAGCAGAAAGGAAAGCCTGGAGCATCTGATGTCTTTCTGAAAGAGTCAAACACAAATTTTTGAAGTTTTTAAGATGTCTGGTACATCTTTTGAAGTAACTATGTTTGCTCTCAAACCGCATTGTCCACAGTCTGATGAGTGGACCAAATCTTAGGATCAGTCCTGGATAATGTCGTAAGTAGTGGTGTTTAGGTCTTAAGTTGATGCTAGGAAACAGTGCCTTTCTGGTTTCTAAATATTCTTGGATGAGAACATCCAAATAGGTGACCTGAGCCTTGGAGATTTGCTGAGCACAAACCAAGTCAACAATGTTCTTGAGCTGCAAGGTTAATTGCCACACATCATCTTGTGGGTCCTGCACTTTGTCACCAATTATGAGAGGTAAAAGTCTCAAGAAGTTCCAATTTTGAACTGCTTGTCCACTAAGTTTCAATGTTTTTGGACTCAGCTCAGAAGGTTTGGAGGAAGCATCAGATCCTGTGTACTTAAATTGCTTGATGCGCCTGTTCAGAATTTTGTAAGTGAACCATTTTTTTGTGCTTATGAAGTACTTGAGGTAAAGAGCAAGATCGTAAGAGAGGACACCCTCAAAGATGTCATGACCGAGACATGGCGGCATGCCAGGTGTGCAAACATCAAAGTTTTGTAAAGAATTAAATACAGACCTGAACTTTATTCCATGCACTTCTGACACATCCTCTCTTTTCAACTGTTCTGTGGCAGATCTGTAGGTGTCTGGTGTTCGCGGAGCTCCACAGACTGTTGGATCAGCACCCTGAAATGTAGTTCGAGTTAACAGACAATATCTACAAAAGTACAGTGATGAACTGAAATTTTCCGTAAAACCCCCAATACAATGAGAGCCCAGGTTGTCTCCAGCAATGCAGTGGAGAGTTCCCTTCACAACATTTTCATCTGCCATTGTTATCCCATTCTCCTCCAGCACCTTCAAATCAGTCATGAGTTCTGAAAAAACTCTGTCATGGCCAAATTCCTTGAAGTCTTTCTCTCTGCAGAGTAAAACTAGCTGCATATGATCAACATTTGATCGAGCATGGGGGGGGATGTTGAGTAGGGAAAAGTACACAGCTAAAACCTTGTGCCTCTTTTTGGCAGAACCAAGTGGGTTTACGACTTCAAATGCATCTTGGTATAGAACCAGCTTGAGACTGTTTGGATTTTCCTGAAAAAATGTGTTTGACAGAAACACATTACCATCACAACAGTCACTCAGAACATCCAGATTTGAGACATTAGGACCCATTGACACAAGACCCTGCCAAAAAGTGGATTCCAGCATGTTCTTCAGAGTCTTTAGTACAGGTACATAATAGGCAAATCTATCTGTCCTGTTCTCATCTCTACCCAAAAACACTTTCTGGGGTTCCACATATTTGAACACATTTTTAAAACATTGAACTCTTGAGTAAGCAGTCCTCATTGGCCCTGTATGACAAGCTGAAAACATGTCTGATTGTTTTACTGAATCACAGATTTTTTTAATGTCTTCATCTGAAACTGACATATCTTTTAGAAGTGAGCTTAGTTTATTAAGTGTGTACATCTGTCCTAATTTGTGAATGTTTTGTATTTCTTCAACAATGGTTTGAATGGTGGATGCAGGTAGAAGATGCTGTCCCTGTAGTTTAATATAAAACATACATACATTTCTAAGATAAAGGTCAACAAAATTGGACCCATCTATGCAAGAATTTTCTGCATTTGAGACACCGGTAACCTCCTGTAGGCTGTCACTTGTAGTTGGATTCTGTGACTGAATCTCTGAGTTTGACCTGAAAATCGCATTTTCTAAACGTTTGTGTTTTCTTGACATATGGGAGGTAAAAGTGGATTTAACAGAAAACACACTTTGGCATCCTTTCACTGGACAAGTCACATGTCGGCCCTCCTCTATGTGTTTCTTTAAATGTGCAACTAAAGCTTTTGTTCCCTCACACTGATGTTCACAAAGGGAGACGGTGCATTTGAATACGTCACACTTTACTTCCTGAAGTTTCTTGTGGTGTCAATGTGATTGCGGTAAAAGTGAGATTTTAAAGCAGCATAGCCAGAAAACACTTGCTTACAACTTGGATCAACACATTTAAAAATACATCGCGGCTCATTACGATGCAGTCTGCAATAAGCTTTCACAGACTGAACAGATTCTCCGCATATGTTTACAGTGATACATGCTATACCACCAAGAAGCAAAGTTAGCTAACCTCTCACAGCAGTGCTAACGAACAACACATAAACGAGGAAAAAGAATACAACTTACACACTTTTCTTGTCGTGTCGATGGAAAAAGAGCTGAAAATAAAATAAATTCAGTCCGCAACAGGCGGCGTGATGCCGATTCCGAAGAAAATCTTGAGCCGGTGACGAGCGGGAGGAACAGTCCGAGCAGTCCAAACTGTCTAAGCAGGAGCTCTGCTCAGGAGTCTGATGCAATGCGCTGATTGGCCCGTTTGAATTTAGGCGCCGTGGTGTATCAAGCTTTATTCACACCGCCTGCGATTCGCGCGTCAGGATCGGACAGAAGTGATCGGAGTTCAGCGTAATATGAGCTTTGGGAGCAGCAGGGCAAGAGTTGAAATATCTGGACTTTGGCGGGGTTGCGGCGTTCATTCGTTTTTTTAACCCACTGGCGCCGCGAGGTTGCCGGGTACTGAGGGGCTAAAGCAGGAAATACCCATAGCGCGCATAGCCCCGCAGCTGCTCTCTGTATGCTTATCAGTCAGCTAATCTAAGGAGGCAGCCTGCTGCTTGTGCCTTTTCTGAACCTTGTAATATTTTTCCTATTTTAATTGAGACATTAATAAATAAAAAAGACCCTTATTGTTTCCACCTCTCGGGTTAATGTGTATGGAGTCCCTAACTGTTCATAATTAAATAAATAAATCTGAACATGTGAAAATACGCAATCAACCAATAAATCTCTCTCACAAACACACACACA
>JAUDJI010000355.1:0-14574 GCA_037389245.1 Oryzias sinensis | reverse complement strand
AGTTCTGCATTCTCAAATATAAATGATGCATAATGATGTATAAATAAATCTTTCTGAACAATAAAGACTACATGATTATATTTCTTAACCCATTCATGCCATTACCAGAAAAACTTATTTTTTAGATAATTGGGAAAAAAAGTCCTTTGCAAAACACAGCTGAAAACAACGGCTGACAAAAGAGCATTTTTACCAGCTGTCAAACAGACTTTCTTTAGAAAAAATGAACTCTTCACACGGTTAAAATCACAAGATCTTTTATAGAATTTAACTTTATATGGTTTTGAGTAGAAGTGTTCTGCACATATTGAATAATTTGACAACTCGAATATTTCTGCTCATTGTGATTATCAATCGTCTTTAATTTTAAAATGAACATAATTGAACATCTCAAGGTCACCGCTGCCAACAGTACAATGCCTGACAGAGTATTTGTGTTCCTTGAATGCTGTGTATTACAAATCTAATTGTTAGCTTTTAGTTTGATTAACAGATGTTCTTAAGTGAGTTAGCATGTATTGTGTTCATATCCCTCTTGTTCATTTGATGCAGTTAAAAGACTATTCTGAAAGTCAAGAGCTTTATTCAAAGCTTTATAGATACTTTAGAAAAGATTTAACCCGCAGTTCTTGAGACGCCTAAATATGCTGTATTCTGATGCAAGCGCTATAATCTTAAAAGACCCACTCCAATAAAAGTTTGGTGTTTTAGCACATTCTTATGGAGAGAAATTAGACTCAGTCGGATTTGTGCGTGCGTAATTCTTGATTTGTGCGTAAATTAGGATTTGTGTATGCATATTCTTGTTTTGTGCGTGCGTAAATTAGGATTTGTGCATAAATTTGGATTTGTGCGTGATTTGTTATTCACATAAAACGTTTTGTGTATAAGTTAAAAAAAATATAAAATGAAAAAAATACAAAATGCAATTTATGTATGCACAAATTAAGATTACAACAGCTTGAAACTACTTACACACACACATCTTTAAAAAACACGCACGAATCCCTTGTTACGCAAACACGAAGCCAAAGTTACGCACGGATCTACCGTGAGACTGTTTTCACGTCTCACAAATTCGTCCGTAAGTGCTGTGTTTAAATACCAGTGGAATGCTCGGTCATTAGAATTTTCCTATCAGCCTTCCCTTCTAAACGTATTTCCTTCAGTGGGTGTAGCAGGGCTTAAAAAAACTGGAAAAAAAATCTGACTGAGTCTAATTTCTCTCCATACATTCTTCATTTAATTCATTCATTTTCATCACAATAAAAAAAAATAAGCATAAAATTGCATTTCTGAGTATTTCTTTGTTCAAATCGATGTGAATAATAAGGGGCTGTAGATGGAGATGACTAGATATGGGGGCAGGTTTACTCTGTGCCAACAGTTCTGCCCACAACTCAGAGGTGAATTTCTAACGAACTACTGCTGCTCTGCAGTAACTATGTCCTTGGAAATGACACAATTTTTTTTTTTATTTTGCCTAACAACAGCATAATCACATTTACAATAAATCAATAGATGATTGGAGAGAAACTTAAAAAATAACCAGTCGGAAGAGAAATGACACGGTGCCGCTCACACACGTGTCATGAGCTGAATTTAGTCTGAATATCAGTCATTGGTTAATCATGCCCAGTCTTCTGTCAGTTGCAACTGTCATTCTCATTATCATCTTCATTAGAGAGGGATGTAAATTCACACTGCACACTAACAGGTGCAGATGTACACAGTACGATGCACTCCTCCACCCGTTCTCTAATCACGTTCCAGTCCAACCCAGTCTCATCCTAAAATGTGTAGTAGCTACATTTGTCCACATGGAAATGCGTGAGAGTTTTACAAAAACGCCCCCTAAACTGTAAGGCGGATACGTTTCATTTTTCTATTCATTTTCTACGAGCCTTCTCAGGATCACGTGACTTTGTAGGTTTGGCCTGCCGTGAGCAAAAAACATGGCGGATGCACGTTCATTTTTCGGTGGAATATCCCATAAAACAAGATATTTTGAGGACTAATTTTTATTTTGACAACATTTCTAGTGAGAAATATACCATTTTCTTTTAAAATATGCTTTCATTTTGGACATACAGTTTGTAGTTTGCTTGTTTCGTTCAACTTTTTCTCCCAAAGGCTCTCTGTTACGTTGGAGAAACACGTTAACTTTCATTCATATCTGCAGACGTGCGGTGCGCGTGGGTCACGTGACTAATATGATTCTCTTTTTTTCGCAGAAAAAGCCATAAAATAGGAGTGATTGTGGACTAATTTATTTTTGAAAACATTTCTAGAAGTATATATCCCCTTTATTTTCGTAATATTGCAGACATGAAGTTGTTTGTTACGTTCAACTTTTCCTCAAAGGATCTGAAAGCGTCTGATCTTTTCCATTCATATATGCGGGCTGACGTGGGTCACGTGACTTGCTTTTCTCTTTTTTTCCTGTGGAAAATCTCGTAAAAAGGTACGTTGCGATTTACTAATTTATTTTATTTACATTTCTAGGGACCCGTGTATAGGTTTTCTCGTTCCGTGTTGCTGTTGCGACGATCAGGCTCTGATTGACATGTGACAACAAACCGGAAAAATGTTGAGTTCAGGGATGGACCAAAGAGTTCTTTAAATTGATTTTTCTGCATTTTAATTTATTTACACTACGAGTCTAATGGTGTGTGATAAAAAAAACTATAAATATTATGATAAATGAGATGAAACAATTATTTTGATGGAGTTTATAAAATATTAGCATCTATTATATTCTTTTTTCTTTAACTGTCAATGTTTTTGACGTATCTCATATATTATAGTATTACAATGAAGTGCTCTAATTTATCTGTTAAAAAAGGTTTCATTACTGTTTCCTGTAGTAATTCTCAATAATGTTTTAAATAGGATATATTAAATTGGATATATTATCTAAAGTAAACAGGCTTTTAAGCCTTCAATTTGCCCCAATTGACATGAAGTGCGCATTTCGAAAAGCCAGTGAACGCAGCGTCATACGGGCACCCCCACCCCACTCCCCCGGAAACCCCCGGATGAACCCGCAGGAAGGCGCGCGGCTGAAGAACTCTTGGACAGCTGGAAGGTAGGCGATGCTTTGAACTTTTCTCTGTAGAAATGTAATGTTTAGATTTGGGAAACCAGAGATGGGTTTTTAGTAAAAACGTGTTGGCTGTTAAGGATTAACGTTGAATGACGAGGCGTTTTTCCATCTTAAATTTAAAAGGCCGCTGCATCAAGGTGAAGGCCTCTTCTGTATAGAGGACGGGGGCGGAAACGTCACGTGGTCTCCGCAGAGGTAAGTTTCCTTTTGGGTCATTTAGCCAGAAACGGGGTCTGCAGCCCTTTAAACAGCTAAGAGCCTTTGTAATGTCTCACTGTCCAGAACTCAGTAGGACCCACAAGGTGTCTCTTCAGCCTTTAGAAAATCAAACACTCATTTGCATTTATGTTATTTTGGTAACTGGATAACTACTGGGGTTTACAAAGGCTTTTTTTTTTTTACACATTGTAGATTTTATGTTGTTAGTACATCTCAGCCAGTATTTCTTTAAGGGCCTATATCATGCAATATCAACTTTTCAAAATTTTAAAGTGTATTATAATGTTAATTCCTCACAAAAACTAATCCACAGCAGTATTTTGATCCATTCACGCATCTTTCAGCATTCCTCTGAAACCCTCTGAGCACCAGCCCCTCCCAATTCACAATAAGAGGGTCCTCACATTGTGACGTCATCATAAGTGAGGAGCAGCCTCTTCCAGGAAGAGCCTGTGCAGCTAAAACCGCCTCCAGGCTAACAGACACGCCCACTTTCTCCATGGAGCTAGTGGTGATCAGCAAAATGCTTTCATTGCACAATATTCACATCCATCTTTGCAAAAGTTTGGATGGAAGAAACGCAGAAACGCTGCCGACGCCGACTCTAGGTTGATGTCATGAAATAGGCGACACCCACAAGAAGAGAAAGGCGGAGCCTCAGAGATCGAGGAAATAGTTTATTCTAAATGGCTAGCATGATTTGACTGACCACATTTATTTATCCTAGCGTTGTCAACAAAGTTAAAGAGCCGCTCCAATGGAAGTCATGTTTTTAAGATCAAACATTTTTCTCATTATTGAGAACATTAACAAAAATATAAACACATACACAATAATATAAGATTAAAACTGTTTCTGAGTATTTAGTCAAATCTCGATGGATCAGGAGAAGATGAAACTCATTGTCTCAAAAAGCTCTTAGTTGTGACGCTCTAACTGCCATGAATGAGCCAAAGTCTCTACTCCGCTTCAATTCTGATGCATCCACTTGCAGACAAATACCGGTAGATCCATTAATGTCCTGAGTTCCCTTGCCTGAGCTGGTATCTGGCTCAAAAGTGTACACATGGATAGCTCCAATGTTGCTCATTGATTTTTTTTTTTTTTTTTTTGCCATGCTAATGTCGGCTAGGGCTTGTGAGGAGCTATAAGCTAGCGAGAGAGAGAATCAACAAACGGTTTATGGGAAATTAGCAGAGGCGAATGTCTGCACCACAGCTCTGAGGTGAAATTCTTATGAGCTGCTGTAGTGCAGAAAAATGTCTTAAAAAAACAAAATGATCGTAATTAAAAAAAACACTGGGAACGATTTTATAATAGCTAAAAATTCTGTTGGAGTGGGACTTAAAGTTCCACTCCAACAGAATGTCTGATTCCTGATTCTTGTATATGTGTATGTATGTATATACATAAAAGAACCTCGTGTTTTTTTCCCTTTCCTCTCTCAGACTGGTCAGTTATTTGGAGACAACGTGCACAAATAGTTCCTGGACTGATCTTCTGGTAGCTTTGAGATGGAGAGGCTGTCAGGTTCATCTGTTTCAGTGTCCTGCTTGCTCTCCCTCCATGGTGGCTGTAGCAGTGGATGGAACTTGCAAAATGTACTGTTTTGAGAGCCAACTGGGGTGTGTAAAATTCTTTTCCACCTACATTTTGATGGTATAAATGTTTTTCTTATGTAAACTTTTCTGTTCTTTTAGGCTCAGCGGTTATTTTGAAGATGCGTTTCTGACCAAAAACACTGTGGTGACCTCCTTGTGAACTGCATTCATGGGGAAATAAAACATGTAAAGTTATTTTCATGGCCTCCTCCTTAAGAAAATGAACATGCCTGCATATATGTTTCATTGTATTTAGTGTCATATCATCATGATAATATACGACATTCATTTGTTTTGATAGAATCCTGGAGATGGGAGATGTGGAGCAGGTAAGTTTGTGGCAGCACCAGAGTCCTCCACCAAGTCTTCTGGCAAAGTAATTGAGGAAGGATCGCAGTCTGCCATCGTGGAGTTTTGCTGAAAGGCCTGAACATGTTCCATCCATGCATCCATCTTCTTCCATTCATCCAGAACCAGGTTGTGAGGGCAGCAGTCTAAGCAAAGATGCCCACACTTCCCTCTCCTCCAGCTCCTCTTGGGGGACCCCGGGGCCAGCTGAGAGACGTAGTCTCCCCAGCGTGTCCTGGGTCTCCCTTAGGGCCTCTGCCCTTATTCCTGTTGGAGTTTTTTTCTAACCCTTTATGTTTCAAAAGTTTGCAAACATACATTTTGGTTGAAATGATGAGGATCCGAGGATGAAATCAAGAAGGGACAACATCAGGGAAATGGACTGAACCGACTGAACAGCTTCCTCTCTTCAGCAGACACATGTTCTGAGTACATATGTGTCAAATATTGGTAAATACTCATTGAAGATGCATCATTTTTGTGTAGTTTGTTTTCTCAGTTTATTACATTTTGATCCTTTCATTCTGCACAGACATCCTCGCCGTTCAGGCCGGTGGCTGGAACAAGCGGAAGTCAGAAAAGCTGGAGCAGACGTGACCAGAATGATACCTCCAGGTAAAGACTGTGGTAATGTTGTAGATAAATGTTGGCTTGTTTCTTTCATGTTACTCTCATGCTGTTGATGTGGAATATCTCATGATTTCTTCAGTATTATTAATACATTAATCTCTTCCCACAAAGACCAATCAAAATGACCCAGAGAAAAACACTGAAGGGCTTTGTCTGAGCATCAGGAAAACAAGAATCAGCTGTCATCAACATATGGTAAAAATCTTTTGTAACCTTTGTGTTATCTTAGATGACCCCCCCCTTCCATTGAGGTGTTCTCCCTACCATGACAAAGGTAGATAAAGGTTGAAAGATTTCATGTAATCCATGGACACCAGTGAAGATCACAAATCATTGAAGAATAAAGGTTCAGAGCACTGTCTAGTGGGTCTAGATGACCCAACTCCCAACGTTAACGTGCCTAGGATAGAACAAGGGTTACACTTTCTAAAGTTGTTGCATAACTGATCAAGCATGATGTGATGGATTGCAGGTTATGGTGCCATGGTAAAGAACTAAAGGCTCTATGATGTCATGCTGCTGACCAGACTGCGGTTGTTAAGGTCCAGCAGCAGTGCGGGTCTTTGAAGTGTGGTTGAAGAGCTCTCCTCCCAGCTTTTGGAAGGTTCTGCCCCGCAAAGCCAGGAGGTTTCTCTTTGTGATCTGCATGGATGTCCAGGGCTTGTGGCATTTATGTGTTTTCTTCTTCATTTCATTTTTAGGCAGCACAGAGGCATAGATGGAGAGAGGACATGAGGGACTCATTGTCTGCTGAGGAGGAGACTTTCTGCAGTTCAAGCCCCAGCTCCACCCCTAAAAAAGGCTTATATGAAGGAAAACCTCACTTCAACTTTGTACCAATAAATGACTTTTAATTGAAATGAGAGATTTTTTTCTGCACCGCACCAATGAAGGTTTTTTCAACCTAAATTTCAACAATTACATTGTTTTTTACCTCCCTTCAAGTTTCTACAACACTAGCTAAACATTTCAGTGCTCACACCTGTGCTGAAGACACTTCTCATTTTTACTCAAACGTTTGGCCTTTGATTGGTATGTCCAACACCTTAGAATGAAACACTGTCTAATTAAACTCATATAATAAATGTGCTATGCATCTCCAAATCGTTTGTCAGGGTACAGACTACATTTTAATTGTAGCAAGACTGAAGTAAAATGTAACAAAATGACAATGAGTTATCTTAAATTAGGGGTAAATGACATGAGAAATTAAGAATATTAGAAGTGTGGAGTGATATGTGTATTTATCAGTATGTTAGCTGCAGGAAGGGTGCTGTCCTTGACACGTTCCTTTACTCAGACAGGATGACAGGTAGGGAAGGGGGTAGCCGATGATCTGCTCCAGTATCTTCAGCACTGAAGCTTCTGCTGCTCTTCTTCAGTTTGATCTGAGAGCCAGACCATGATGCAGTTGGACTGGCTGAGCAGTAGGTTGTCAGCAGCTTCAGACGTGCTGATGTGCCTTGTTGATAACGTCCTGGATGTTAGGAAACCAAGTTAGATCAGCTGAGATGGGGATGCCCAGGAAAGGGAAGCTGTGAACCCTCCTCTATGCCAGTCCAAGATGACTTTCATGGTCTTTTATTTGCCAATCAGCCTTACACTATACAGTTTCCGCACTTGTCTACAAAGTTCACCTCAGTGACCTTTCATAAGTCTTTGTTATTGGCAAGTTAATTACTTATATCCAAGACATGGAGATGTGGGTCCAGTATGATCAGGATTTGGGAAATGGCAGTTGCCAAGAACTCACATGAAGTTTCAAGGTTTTTTCCTTTATTTGGAGGAAAAAAACGTTTTTGTCCTTTGTTTGTTGTGCAGAATTGCAAACCTAGAAAGAAATCAAGTTGAAAGAATTTATATAAATGTATTTGCCCTTCTTTTGACCCTTCTTCATCATGAATATTTGGTGGCTGTTGCTTGGCGACTGTGAGATCTCTCCATAGGATTGACATGGGCTGGGCCTCTCCATGACCTTGATATGATTGTTCTTCAGCCATTCCTTGGTTGCCTTGGCTGTAGGTTCTAGGTCACTAACCTGTTGGAAGACCCATCCATGACTGATTTGAAGGGTCCTGGCTTAAGGAGGGTAGGAAGTTCTCACTCAGGATTTTCCATTAATGGCTCCATCAACGTGGTGACGTAGCTCTGTGCAGAAAAATAGCCACAAAGCATAATGCTTCCACCTCCATGTTTGACAGTGGGGAAGCTGTTCTTGGGGTCATAGGTAGCAATTCTCTTCCTCCAAACCCAATGGTTGAGTTGATGCCAAAGAGCTCAGTTTTGAGACAAACATTCCATTATGCAGAATAAACTGATAAAGCAAACCCTATTTTTCAGTGTGTGATTTTCATTTTTTCATAAATCTTAGGACAATTTAGATGATAAAAGTAATAAATATATGTAAATCAGTATAATACAGTAAATATGTAAATATTTGATGCGATGAACAATTTTTATCTGATTTAGACCCAACATGAAATATTTTTTGACACACACACATCAAGTTGTGTTATTTAATGCTCGTAATTTAGACACAAATGATAGAAATGTTAGGTTTATATGTCAAAGAGGCCATGTGAAAATTTTAGTGCAAATACGCATGCGTGCGCGCCGTGCACATAAAGCCACCCCACCCCCACGTATCCGCGCGCCGGTCGGTGGGTGTTGGGCGTCAATAAAGGTAATCTGGTTGTCGCGCTTTCTGCATCTCTGCACGAGCTAAAGAAGTCTCAAAGGTAAGAAATGTAAACACAGGAGGCAGTAATGAAAATACTTTATGATCATCTGAAAGTATTTTCATCTGACAGATGAATGCCGCTGTTTTTATCACTGTGACGGAAGAGCGGTGCTGAAAAATAATACGGCCTCCATCGAGAGACTGAACGTAACACGACTGCGGGGTACTATGATCATCATAGAAAAATGTATTAATTATTTGTTTGGACTGTATAGTTATTGTGGTGGAGCAGAGGAAGGGAGGTTTGTGAGAATCGGGGTTACATTATTAGCTAATGATATGGCAGCGCTCGCGCCACCGCCGGTTTCCCGGCAAAAAAAGGAACAGTAATTTACTGATATATTAAAGTGTTATGATTGACCTATTTAGGGGTTTTCTCCAAATTTACACAAAAAACGTTGCAACAACGATCATCTGGACTTGGTTTTGTAAATATTTTAAAACAGTCTCTGTCTCAGAGACCTGGACTGACTGACTCCTCCCCCTCACGTTCCAAACAGGAAGTACCCGCTGGCTCCAAGGAGCCAAAATCCTATAGACTTCTACAGAGAAACAAACAGCTGTTAGTCAGTCATTCTATGGGTCAGATTAACCATTCTTGTTGTGATACCCTTTTAAACATGTTTTTGCTAATTCCAGTTATTTGTTTTACAAAACTCTTTCTTTATCACAAGTTATTCAAATTATAGACTGACCAACAGATGCCTCAGTAATAGCATGTGCCACCTTGAATGTTTGTTTGACAAATTCCACCAAGATCACTTTCAATGGAAGCAGTGTGGACTTTCAACAAGCTTACTCCTGATTGGCGACAGTAGTTGCCATAGAATTGATACTCAGATCAATCACTGTCAACTGGCTCCAACGTGGTGACGTCTGTATCACAGAGAAACGACGACAGAATTGAATTTGTTATGATGGATCTGGAAGTAAATGGGTGACGTCACACTCGCTCAAACCTTTTCTCTGATCCAGTCAAACTGCTTTTTTTACCAGTTTTATTCCAGAAATCATTTTGGATAAGAGGAAAGACATCTTCAGCTCAAAACCAAGTCTTCATTTATAACTTTTCTTTTTAAAATTCAGAACTAATAACCTGCACATTCTTACAAAACTGTTAGACTTCAATTGCTACCTTAATTTAATTGTAAAACTAACAACCATTGTCATTAATATGGCAATATTTTCCCCAAATCTTATCAGAATGGGGAACTGGAGACATAAAAATTCTGCTTTTCCTATTTTCAGCTGAATTTGCCACGAGGCTCGACAACTTCTTGCATCAACTGTGATCGCTGTGGCCGCCAAAACATCCAAATGTAAGGCGGGCTACAAAGATTTCAGGCCAAAAGAGAAAGCCTCACATGTGATGAAGTGTCTGTATTGGTATGTATTTACCATCTGTGACTCAGAGTCATTAACCAATTGTTGATCTGTTCACAGTGGTATATGATAATTTAAATTTTGACGATGACGATACAAAAATTGCTGTCAAACCTGCCAAAAAGTCCCGCCTCTTACCACACACATGTTGTGCCCCCTAAGTTGCCCTAAGTTCCCTGATCAAGCACAAACGTGCTTTGCCTGGATGAAGGCCTTGTATCAGGTATACTGGTAATAATAATTTTACATTCACCTCAGTCTGTTGTTGTTCCTCATTATTCATGGAAGCTTGATGACACGACATCTTCAATCTGCATGAACTCTAGTTTGATTAGAAACTTTCATTTGTGAACCGTCAGCAGATCTAGTCATGTCTCACCAAAACAACCACACTAATCATTTTATCATTTTCATCCATTAAGGTTGGAAAAACCAGCAGCCCTCCAGTGCCGTCCAACCATCAACCGTTTCAGACATCCCTCCTCCCACCACTTCAGCCCCACAGCCGTCCACCAGTGTGCCAACTTCTGACATTTTACTATCCTGGTGCAATCTTATTTTTCTGCACAGTTAGCAAAAATGATATGTTTTTTTTAGATATTCCTGTGGTTTTTTTTATCCTCAAGAAATGTTTCTCCAAAGAAATATGAAAATACAGAATTATTCATCTGGTGGTTATTTTTACACTTTTCCTCAAATCTTTAATAAGAAAGAAATAATTCAGTTCAAGTTTACTTGTGCTTTTCTTTTTAATGGGCATTACAGTTGATATAAAACATATAACATGCAATTAAAATGCTTTGTAGTTAAAAACATTTTACACACTATTAAAAGATTCTATAAAATTTTATTTAAAAAGAATCCTTTCCATGAAAATGTTGACTACCGTCTATCTTCCAATAGTAGCCCTGGCGTTTATTCCATCACAGGCAGAACAGTGATGGTTAATGGGTTTATTTTGCCGCAAAATTTCATCAAGAAATGCAGACAAACACCAGCAGATGAACATTTCAGGATTTATTCAAATGATGAGAACATTGGATTGTGTTCTGATCAGCACTGGCTGTTGACGTTTCTTTTCTCCTTGAAGCATCAGCCTCCATATCAAAAATCATGTTGGTTGTCATGAGGATCTCTTTCCTGGAGACACGCCCACCTTTCCGTCTTTGTGCAATAATTCATGTTCAAACCAGTTCTTCTAATTTGTCGCTTTTCTTTGCATTTCCACCAGTAAAAAGTAATACGACAAAATACTTGCAGAATTTGTAAAGATTTGGATTTTGTATTATTAATTTGCCTTTTTTAGTCTTTTATTATAAAATTACTATGCATTATTACTTTATTTTAACTAACACATTTATCTTAGTTTACAGTATTCCTCCTAAACATCTCTTAAACAAGTTTACACTTTTCATCTTTCAGAATGCAGCCGTGTGATTGAAGGAAAAGATTAATATGCAATGAGGACATTTAAAGAAAAAAGGAGCAGTTTTTATTTTACATTATTACTATTTTAAAGTAGAACTCTAATGTATATAAATGCTTTTTTATTAATTTGTTTGGCATATTTACTGTGTTAAGAGTTCTGATGATTGTTTTGAGTGGTAAACGTTTTTATTTTATTTATGAAACCCAGATGGAGTTAATGGAGTGCTAGTCATGTTTTATGTTGTTTATATTATTAATGAATTTATTTATTTATTTTGAATTGCCTATTTGCAAGTAAAGAAGGCGGGGTTATGGTTAAAATACGTTCGGACAATCCAGCAACGTGCCTCTTCAACATGAATTTCCATCAGTTTTTTTGCTTGGTCGCAAATAAATAAGTCCAAATAATAATCAGCCTAATTTGTTTTTTTGTTTATTTAAAATTATATAAATCTTTTCTAATTTTGTCAATAAAAGGACAAAAGGGGTAGATGATGGATGCATGTCCAAGTTTTATTATTCATGTTCTACAAGTTGTTAGATATTGATTATTTGATGCTTTTGTGCTATGCGTTAAAAATCAATGTAATATTGTAATTATTCATAAATATTTGAATAATACTAATATTTCCTACATAGGATAATTGACACTAATCAAATTAAAAACAGTCGTCCTGTAAGCACTGAGTGAACAAACTGTAGCCCATTGTCTATCACTGTTTGATTGAACCTTCTCTACTTTTCTTGCAGGGGGGGTCATGGCCTCTACGCTGGATTCAAAAAAAGAGACAAAAAAAAACCCGACCTCAACCCCCACTCTTAGTCAGACATGTTTATTTTTTTTATTTACAATAATAAATAATATACTATGTACATTTATTTTGTTTTACTTCTTTATACTTAGTTTCCTTATTTCCTATAATATTTATTAGTAGTTGTTGTTTGTTGATGTTAGTTCTTTTTAGCCCCTTTTATGTTAAAATAGACGTAAATGATCCAGATGCTGATATTCTAATATATAGACAGATTTATGAATGAATTATTCTCAACAGAAGTTCAATGCTATTGTGGTAGCAGTTTGACTGTTTTACTGTAATCTGTCGTGCCTCACCCACTGTCCATCCCATAAAAAAGAACAATTCTACATCATTAACCTTTTTTTTTTTTATTCATATGGCACATTCATAAATACAAAGTTAGAAATCATACCCCCCATTTTTTCTAACTTTATCAATGAGTTCAAACAAAACATGAACACAATAAGAAACTCTGACAATAAGAAAGCATTTAAAACATTCAATCTGTGCGTCAGTTTCAATGTTTTTGTGAAAAATTTCATAATAATCCCCTGTTTTTTTTTCTTTTTCTTGTTGCTGTTTGGAATTGTTGTTTTGAATTGTTACAGTCAATAAAGTTTGAATAAAAAACAACTGCAATCTGTCATGCGACATGATACCTTCCCTCTGAGAAACATTTGATGTTTTGTTTCTTTAAGTACCTGCAAAACAAAAAGTTTGCATTAGTAATGGAAACATTAATTTCTGTAAAAAATAAAAATAAACCTGTTTGTCGCTGGGCTTATTTTTAGAACTTAACCTTCCCGATAAACGTGGGACCAATCAACAAACCGGTTTAGAGCCAAACGTCTTTTTTTTTAATTTACAGTGTATCTCTTAACTCAACTAGTTGATGTTGAAAAAATACGCTTGCATGGACGTTACGACAGAGTACATCGGTCCCTAGAAATGTTATTAAACGTAAATATTAAACCTCAGACGATCTTGTTTTTAACGACGCTGAAGTTGGCTTCCGATTCACAGCTTCCGATTCGCGAGGGCACTAAAGGAACGTTCCACTGCATTTTTCGCACTAAGATCACCTAAAACCGGGTCCTGTTCAAAAACCGCTGGACCTGGACTGCTCAAACCTGGATTAAATTATAATTTTGACACTAAAGAACACATTAAACACAGTTTCTGATTTGTGAAACCTTCCTCTGATTTGTGAAAATGTGAAATAGGTTGATTTTTATCGCATTTTATGCACTGAGTCCCCCTTAGACCAGGTCCTGTTCAAAAACCGCTGGACCTGGACTGCTCAAACCTGGATTATATTATGCATTAGATAATAAAGAACACATTAAATACCGTTTCTGATTTGTGAAACCTTCCTCTGATTTGTGAAAATGTGAAATAGGTTGATTTTTATCGCATTTTACGAACAGGACCTGGTCTAAGGGGGACTCAGTGCGTAAAATGCGATAAAAATCAACCTATTTCACATTTTCACAAATCAGAGGAAGGTTTCACAAATTAGAAACGGTGTTTAATGTGTTCTTTATTATGTAATTCATAATATAATCCAGGTTTGAGCAGTCCAGGTCCATTGGTTTTTGAACAGGACCCGGTTTTAGGTGATCATAGCGCGAAAAATGCAGTGGAACGTTTCTTTAGTGCCCTCGCGAATCGGAAGCTGTGAATCGGAAGCCAACTTCAGCGTCGTCTTATTTTACGAGATTTTTTTTTCCACGGGAAAAAAGAAACTCGCGTCACATGACCCCACGTCAGCCCACAGATATGATGGAAAAGATCAGACATTGTACACAGCATTTAGACTTGTAGTGTGAATACTTTAACATGTAAAAGAATATTGAATGAAAAAAATCGCTAAGTAAATTTAGAGAACTCTCCAGTCCGTTCCTGAACAACATTCTTCCGGTTTGTTTAAATGTCCTTCAAAGTCGCAACAACACAGCATGAAACCCATACACGTATCCGTAGAAATGTAAATAAAAATAATTAATAAATAGCAACGTACCTTTTCACGAGATCTTCTATATGAAAAAAGAGAAACTCACGTCACGTCACGTGACCCACGTCAGCCCGCATATATTTATGGAAAAGATCAAACGCCTTCAGATCCTTTGAGGAAAAGTTGAACGTAACAAACAAACTACGAACAGCATGTCTGCAATGAATGGATATTATGAAAATAAAGGGTATATATACTGCTAGAAATGTTTTCAAAAATAAATTAGTCCACAATCACTCCTATTTTATTGCATCTTCTGCGGAAAAAAAGAGAATCATATTAGTCACGTGACCCACGCGCACCGCACG
>JAUDJI010000354.1:0-14581 GCA_037389245.1 Oryzias sinensis | reverse complement strand
CTCTCTCTCTCTCTCTCTCTCTGTCTCTCTCTCTCTCTCTCTCTCTCATTCACTCTCTCTCTCTCTCTACGTTTGCTGGGTGTCTTTTTGCTGCAGCTGAGCGCTGCAGGAGTGTTGACTTGGTCTCAGCCACAGTCTGCTGACATGTTAGCTGATGTTTCATCTGAGTCAGCTCTTCTTTCCAAGCTGATGTTTCCTGCAGAGATTCCTGCAGGAGTTCCTCCTGCTCCTTCTTTCCCAGAGTTCCTGCAACCAGACGGAGTCTTTGTGCTTTGGAGCTGCTTCTCTTGGATGAAGCGCTTGGTTAGCTGACTTTGATCTCTTTCATGTGGGACTTTGTCTTGAAGCGGATCAAACTGAAGGAGGGACTCCCAAAGCAAACGTTCTGGGATGTTTGCTTCAGCTCTGTGCTTCTGTTCTCTGGTTGCTTCTTTGCTTTGGTTGCAGAGACTTGGAGCTCTCTCTCCATGCAGATCAGCAGCTTCTTTGGAGGCAGAGGCAGCTGTGTGGGAAGTCTCTGCAGGTCCAGAATCTTCTGATGGATCAGCAGCTGCTGCAGGTTCCTCTGGGTGGAAACACATTTCTGACAAACAGAACATCTGTTTGTCTTTGTTTGGATGGAAAACGGAGGAAAAAAACTTCTTTGGAGAGAAATCTGCTTTGTTTCTTGTTGCTATGAGGTTGTTGAACAAATGTGGTCACTTTCACAGCTTCACTTCAAATGACTTCAAATAGACAGAAATTATACATTTTAGTTTATTAAAATAAGTTTGTGAAACATTTTTGATGTTTTTCCTGTGATTCTAGGTCTGATGTCTTCATACATGATGGCTAAAAGAACAAAAACCAAACCAAATCAGTCAGGTCTGTAGTTTGAACTTGGATTAGAAATGAGAAGGGCGACACCTTCTGGCTGTATCCAGAACTGCATCTTGTGGTCAGAAAAGTGTTGAAAAACCTCAATTGTGTCTGTAAAATGTCTGCAGCTTTTTTGTCTGCAGACATGAATAAAGTCTGGATTTGATCCTGAATGAATCTTCATATTTCTTTGTCCTTCAGTCTTTCTTTCAGTCTCAAACACACTGGTTCATTTGATCCTAATGAGAACATGTGTGAGGCTCCAACATGGCTGCCTTCACTGCAGCTTCCTCTTCACAGCATGTGTTTGTGGATCAACACACAAACAACAACAGGTGCAGGTGAGGAAGTGTTGCTGTTGTTGCCTTTGCCTGCTTCCAGCCTACAGGCACAGTTTTCTGCTCCCTCAACCTTCTGATCCATGAGGCCACATGGTCTGAGAGAACATCCAGGTCCAGCTGCAGGTGGAGGACAGCATCATCCAGCCGTCACAGACTGGGGGCGGAGCCTGGAGAGGACTGCTGAAGGTCAGAGGGCGGAGCTTCATCAGGATGAAGGTGCTGCTTGGATTCTGCTTTGATGTCCGTCTGTTCTCAGTCCCTTCATGGCTGCTGCTCAGAGCTGTTTCTGGATCTTTCTGGAGAATTCATGTCTTTACTGATCCAAATGTGGATTTCTGTTTTTCTTTGGACTTTTCTTGATTTCAGGCTTTTAGCTTCTGGAACTTTCTTTGTTTCTATGCTTTAACTTCCAAACGGGTTTATCTAAGACAATCTGATTGTTTTTCATTTGACTTTCTAGGAACTTTCTGTTTCATCTTTGAGGATTTGGACTTTTGAAAGACTTTTAGCTGCAGTTTCATCCTTTGAACCAGATGGATCTGAATCTAGAGTCAAAGATTCTAAGGAAATCCTGGATTCACAGACATTTGATTGAATTTCTGTCTGGATCAGAAACCAACAGCAGACATTTCAAGCCGTCATCTGTTCCTAATGTTCATTCCCCGCCATCATTGAAAGCTTTTGGAATAGTCCCTAAAGCCAGCGATGGGGCCGCTTTGGGGCATGAACTCATCACTCGGTGTCACGGTGGCAGAGAGATGACAGATCCCAAATCTGAGGCTGAAATGATCACGTCCTACCAGCTCCACTCTGGATTTGGGACCAGAAACCTTTGAAGATGTTGGAGCATTGTTGGAGAATAGACTGACAACATTTGTTTGGATAAAGATTGACCTTTGACCCCTCCCTCATGTGTTCCACATCCAGCTGCAGACACACCACTACAGCTCCCATTCCACTTCTGATCCAGCAGTTAGAACCAGAGCCTGCATTTGCAGCAGGTTCCACTGATCCACACAGGGGGCGGAGTCAGCCACTGGAGAAATGGGGGTCACTCTGGGCCTCTCTGTGTCTGGACCTTCAGAGGGACAGTGGTTTGGTCCAGAACACGGATGCTAAGCTAGCTCTGTGGAAACTTGAACTTGTTGAATGGGAAACTTCCTGAAATCTTCTTCATCTGTTGACTTGTTCTTTCTTCATCTGAATGAGCTCAGTCCTCTCCCAAATCCAACTCCATCTATCTTCAGTGCTTTGGACTGAGTTGGAGCAGAACTAGAGCTTTCTCCAGATGTCCTAGTACTTTTAGATCAGTGTCTTCCAATATTTGGAGCCCAGGTTCACTTCTTTCCCTGACAAAAACCCCAAAAGGCCTACCAGCCACCACATAGTCAGAAAGCAGAGAAACTTGGTGGTCTGCATTGATGAGAAACCAGTCCCTCCAGGATGACACATGGCTTTTTGGAATCATTTCACACACAAACAAACGGGAAGTTGTGCTTGTTTCTCTGAGAAAATGCCATCAAATGTGTGATAATGGTCAATGTAAATGTTTCGATAAAGGCTGTAGGGGATTCAGGGATTGTGGAGCGGTTGTTGTTTCCTTCTGGGTTAAAGTGCAGTTTTGTGTAACCTCCCAAAGAGGAGAAACCCAAAAAAGAAAGGAAAAGCACAGAGACAGGTGGAAGCCATCATGAGATTCCTTTAAACAGGAAGTTCTTTGTCATTTCATGCACTAGTTTCATTTAGCTCTAGTTGTTGAACATTCTAGAAACTCCTAAAAACCTTTTCTGTCCACTTTGAAACCATCTGGGGCTGACTTGGCCTTGCTCGCTGGGATACGGCCAACATCCAGAAATCTACCAACAGACATTTTTAGCTCTAGTTGTTGACATTCTATGTTTGGAAGAGGCAGGCTCTTCTAAAAGAAACTAGCAGGAGCCCCAGCGCTGGTCTTTGCTTGGATTTGGTTTAGACTTGTTCAGAGTCAAATGCATGTTTTAAGGGGAGGAGGATTATTTTGTTGTTGCTGTTTTTGTTCCTATTCTTACAATCCACTATATGTCCCGTGTTGAATTCTACTATTAAAATGTGGGAAACAAATGTTTATCAAATCCAAATCAATCCAAAAGCCTGGAGACTGGATGGCCGTGGTCCTCCCTTTGACCTGGACACTGGTTGCCATGGCGACCTGCACACTCACCAAGCTGGAACTTAGAAGAAGAAAAAGAGACCAAAATGATTGATAAAGCAGGTTTTCCAGGGAAATCCCACAAAGTGCTTTCCAAGCTAGAACTAAGAATACCCAGCATGCATTTGGAAAAACTCCTTAGCTTCTTGTGGAAAATGATGAGTCATTGTAAAAGCATTCTCTGAATGCTCAGAAAACTTCCTCTAAGGTTGTGGTTGTTTGGAGAAGTCCTCCTCTTCAAAGAAGTTCTCCTGACCGTCTTCAAAGCCACTTTCTGCTTTTTCAAACGCTACTGTTCAACAAAAACTTGGTTTCTGCCACAAACCAACCTTAGACACTGAAACAGAATGAATCCAATGCAGAAATGTGTTGACACCTTTAATTCAAAGCTTCAATCAGTTTGAATCTCATGAAGAACATTTCAAAAATCCACATTTGGATCAGGCGTCTTCATCAGAGCACAACTCATGTTTCCAGGACTGTGACTCACCAATAGATCCTCATTTCCTTTACACAATCTGTTTCCATCATTTGGATTTTTCATAAAAACTTGAGTTAGAAAAGAATTGTTGGCCCAAAATGTCCAGTTTGAATAGTCTACAGTTTGTTGTGTTTGGTTGCTAGGTAACAGGCTCTTTAATGTCTCTGATGTCATGGTGGCTTTCAGAGTTGAACTCCTGAATATGACAGTAAACATTTGGATTGAACCAAAATGGGATTGAAGCTCATGCTAAATCCTGATCTCAATGCTGAAAAAACCTCCTCCTAGATTCTGGTTGTTTGGAGAAGTCCTCCTCTTCCCAGAATTCCTGAAAAAAGCCCTCATTTCTCCTGACCATCTTCAAAGCCACTTTCTGCTTTAGTTTAGTCCAAACTTGCTTTATGCTGACAACATTTCCAGCTTGAATCCATCTGAAGAATCCAAGGAAACAAACCAATCTAAGTCTGCATTCATGCCACTTCAGAACCAACAAAGCATGTTTCCAGGACGCTGACTTACCAATAGAAAAAGTTCAAAAAGTAAAAGGCCTAAGTATTTCTGTTTCAAATAGTTTTATCATTTGGCCAGTAAAATACATATTGTCAAAACTTAATTGTTGTCTCCTGTGTGGAGGTATTTCAGTTCATTATAAACTGACATAAATGAGTAACGTTCACTGCAAACTGTGCAGAAGGCATGTTCTTTCTAAAACTGGAAATAGCACCAACCTTTTTTATCACCTGAAGCTGAGTCTCCATTTGATATTTCAATAAAAATAACATTTCATTTCCTCATTATAAAGCAACTTTATTGGAGTTTCATTTGTCATTGGTCTTTTTGAGCCAAAATTCTGAAGAAATCAAAACAAAAGGCTTTTCCAACAGAATCAGAACGTTAGCACGTGACCTAAGTTTGTTCACTTTGTGCTAAATGTTGATTTCTTTGACTGTTGTGTTAATAATCTCAACAGTTCTCTGTCGCCCTCTGGTGGTTCATCAGAGAAGCCAAACTTCCACAGAAAGTGAATCAATAAACATGAGCTAATTCTTGATGCAGGTTTGAAAACACAGATGGAAAACAGCATCAATCCAAATATTAGTCAATGTTTCCTTGAATGGAACAATTTCAGGATTTGTTGTCATAAAGTTGTGAGAAACTGTCTTGTAAAGTGTGTGGTGACGGTCCACTGTGGAAAATGACTGTTTGTGGAACATTGAGATGTGCTCAGGGATTTTGCTTTAGGACACTTTGGTTTCATTTCAAACGTTGGTTTCTCCTAAATCTACAAACTCTCTCCACAAACTGTCTCCTAACTCTCAGGGATTCCTGCTGCTGGCAAAACTCACGGCTCAAGGAACCACTTCATGAATCAGTCACGCTTTGGAATGAACTTTATTGAACAACATGTCATGGTCTGGAAGAAGCCCCAGTTCCAGCTGACAGAAGTCTGCTTCTGATCCATCGTAGGCAATTCTCTCAGAGGTTCTGATGTTGGATAGAAGAACAAGTCTCTCAGGTGATGGAAGCAGCAGGTATTGGAGGAGAAGATTTCATCTGAGAATCTGGACAACTCCCAGACCAAAGCTGTTCCTGTGTCCAACAGTCTAGAACAGTTTGTCCTGCAGGAAGTTCCTGATGTTTACTTCTCTGCTGGATTTCCACTTTCCAGTGTTTCCAAAACTGATGATGTCATCAATCCGATCTTTCAAAACACTTTACTTCCTGGTTTGATTGACAGCAAATATTCCTAAAGATCTGACCTAAAGATCTGACTGATCAGACGTGATCTGAGCTCACGTCTCTGTAAACAAAATGATGCTGCTTCTGTCTGGATCCACCACTAAAAGGACTGTCCAGAGTCGGTCCTGATCCGGTTCCAGTCTTTCTGGCTCCAACTTCTCTTTGCTGTCAGGAAGCCTTCATGTTCTCTGCCTTCCTCACATTTCTGTCTTCTCTCTGGGCTTGAAGCCCAAAAGGAGCTGAAAGCTGGCTGACTTCAGTCTGATCCCATGTTCTGGATCATCCGTGTTCCTGAAACACGCTGCTGGAGCCGTGATCAGAGGAACCGGAGAACTTCCCAGAACATGCCCACACATGTGGAACTGTTCTGATCATCTGTGTGTGTTGACAGTGAAGGAGAGCTTTGTCCTTCAAGAACTTCCTCTTTGAAAAACCTTTATTGACTCTGACAGAGTTTCAGCTTGAATCCATGTGGTTTTCATTCTTCCATTGAAGTCGTCTCCAGAAACTAAAGATCTGCTGAATCAATGCTCCTCTGAGAACTTTGGAGCTTTTCTCTGCATCTGTTCCACACTTGAATGTGCAGAAGATCAAAGCGCCGGACGCTCTGAGCTTCAGCGTTCCAGTCAGCAGCTGCTGAACCAAAGCCAGCAGCAGGTGAGGATCTGGGCCTCAAAGCAAACGGACAGAAAGATGAATGGAAGAAGGGATGGAGTCCCAGTGTTGAAGACATCAGCTGGAGAAGCTCTGAGGCTCTTTCAGCGCTGCTGCTTTCCAGCAAACCAAGCAAACTGCAGCATCTGTGATCTGAGAGGCTGTTGGTGAAGAAGAGCATCATCAGCATAGAACTGTGGGCCGTTTGGGTTCAGAAGAACAGCTTCATGATGTGGAAAGAATCTGTGTCCTTCAACAGCTCCAGAAGATCCCAAACATGGAAACTGGAAGCGGATTCCGGTTTCTTCCTGAACTTTGAGGATCCAAATGCTGAAAATGGAAGCTGACAGATAATGCAGCAGACTTTACCAATGTGCTGAGAACACTAGAACATCCACAGAAGAAGAAAACACTGTTCTAGTGGAACATCTACAACTTCTGTCCATGATTCAGAGGAACTGCAGAAAGATGACTCCTCCCACTTTGGGTTTGGTCAAATGTAGAAAAGTAACCAGAACAGCTCAGGGATCTGGAGCTCCATTCATGCATGGAGTTGAGGAGAACTCCTCCTTGAGGAACAAGCTGGTCTAGTTTCTCCAGCAATCCTCAATCTGAGAAAAGAAAATGATAAACTTTAGAAGCATTTATCCTTCATTCTAGGATGGAAAATCTAGTAAAGAATATTGTGGACCTGAAGATGATTTGATCTAAAGGCTTTAGACTCAAAAGAGGATTGTCCCATTTGAGTGATGGTCGCCCACAAAATACAGTTTTCAATCTTATCTCAGACTTATTTTAATTTCAGTTTACTTTCAAAACACTTGACTTCCTGGTTTGATTGACAGCAAATGTTCCTAAAGATCTGACCCCCTAAAAGCTCCAATAGCAGCTCAGCAGAAACTCTGATCTTTCTTGATGTGGAGGGGCGGAGCCTGAAGAGGAAGCATCTTTCTGCAGGTGGTGCTGCAGCTTTGGGCATGTTTTCCAACTCTTTAGCTTCTGCTGTTCATGGAGTCGTGTCCCTCTGTTCTTGGAAAGGAGAAACCTGCAGAGAACTTTTCCCATTTCCACTCCCTCCTTTCAGCTGCTGCCCAATGTTCCCCTCTGAATCAGGAGGGAGGGGCTCTCATCTGTTCTGCCCACCCCCATCTAGAAAGACATCAGCACCACCTGAACATTCCAAAGCTCTTTTCCAACCCATTTCTACTGAGAAGGAACCAAACACATGAAGATTAGAACAGCTGGAACAGGATGAGGGGGAAGGCTAAAGATTCAAGTCTGTTTGTGAGTCAAAGACAGAAATCAATAGAAAACACAGAGTTGATTCAAAAGAGCATTTATTAAATCCAAACAGGCTGCAGGAATTTGACAGACAGCTTTCAGTTTGAAGATGCAGTTCTGCAAACAGCCAGCAGGTGTCTCCCTTCTCCCTCCTGCTTCAATGCAGTTAGTTTTATGCGTGTCACAAAGAAAATCATAAAAGGCAGAAATAACATGTTTTCATGGAAATTAATTATTGATAAAGAAAACAGGTTGATAAAACTGAATCTTAAAGTTGAGTTTGTAAAAAAGTTTCCACAGTAGAGTAATGGGATCCACATGTGGATGTCTCCGGAGTTTTCTCTATTTTTCTCTCTCTGTTCTCTTTATTATTTTTCAAAAAATGTCAATTCATTAACTGATTGTTGAATTATTTATTGAATAGTTCTTTAAACTGCTGACTCGGCATTAAATGTTTCAATCCTCATTTCAAAGCAGAAATGATGGAACTGACAGAAAAATGTGAGGACAGAAGCTGAATCCTGCATGAACTCTTTCAGAGGAAAGAGGTTTCAAACTAAAGAAAAAAGAATAATCAAACTATTACAACCATCAGGAGAAAATGTCACAATAATCTACACAAACAGCTTCATGAACAGAAAAACAGATGTCAGCTGACAGGAAGAATGACATCAGATACTATGGCAACATAAGAGACAAGAAGATGAAGATTTCCCAACACTCCAAGTTAGAATGAGAAGAGGAAGTGCAGTTCTCCATCAGTCCACCGGGGGAGCTGCAGCACAATAACTGTCCACTTGATGCTGAGAGAGACAGTGGAGCTGATCTCAGATCAGTTCCTGCTGTAGCTCTGACACTCATTTCCACTTCCTCTGATTCCTCTATCACTCTGCTCTCCACCTCCCAGGAACACCGTCCAGTCACAACATCTCTGCAGACCAGCTGCTGCTGCTGCTGCTGCTCCTCCAGGAGGAACATCAGACTCTTTAGGGCCACCAACTGCAGAGAGAAAGTGTAGAGACAGAGATGAGTGTCTCCTGATCCTGGTCTGTCAGTCAGTGATGCAGCACAGCAGCAGAAAGAGCAGCAGGAGCTTCAGTCCTGTTCAGAGCAGCAGCTTCCTGTCATCTTCACCTGTTGGAGCTTCTGCTGCTCTGATTGGCTGACTGTTGTCCTGAAGCCTGTCATCATTCTCCTCAGAGCTTCACTGAGAAGCTGCAGCTTCACAGGAAACTCTGCATCTTTGCTCTCAGACTAACTTTAGGACCAAACATCTGGAAGCAGCTGGACTGACTCAAACCCTCTACTGACCTCAGAGTCTGCAGTTTGGAGTTTGGACTCTCCACCAGATCCTGGAGCTGCTCAACATCTGAATCCTGAATGTCGTTGTTCCTCAGGTCAAGTTCTGTCAGGTGGGACGGGTTGGACTTCAGAGCTGAGACCAGAGCAGCACAGCTGGTCTTTGACAAACTGCAGTCCCACAACCTGAATCCAGAAGAAAGAGTTGAGTTTAAAGACAAAGTTCCTGTTTTTCATCCTTCACTTCTTCTAAAGAGTTTAGAGCTGAAGAAGATCAGAAAGTTTAGGAAAAAGTCCAAAGATGTGAAGCAAAAGCAGCAGACCATAAGCAGAGAAGAAGAACTTTCTGCTCCAAAACATCATCCGCTGGACTCTCAGCTGCATCTGCTGAAACACAGCAGCAGCACTGCTGCATGTGAGCGTGCACGGCTGCTTCTTCTGCACACGCTCTAAAATAGTCTGTTGGAGCAAAGACAAAAAGAAGAGCTGATGGCTGCAAGCAGAACTATGTGTCGGCTGACAGCTTTGAAACAAGCAGCTGCAGGAAGAAAAGAAGAAACTCTTCTGCAGATCTTTAAAGAGAACAAGCAGCTGCAGAAGGAAAAGAAGAAGTTCTTCTGGAGATCTTTGAAGAGAACAAGCAGCTGCAGGAAGAAAAGAAGAAGTTCTTCTGCAGATCTTTGAGGAGAACAAGCAGCTGCAGGAAGAAAAGGAGTAGGTCTTCTGCAGATCTTTGAAGAGAACAAGCAGCTGCAGGAAGAAAAGAAGAAGTTCTGCTGCAGATCTTTGAAGAAAACAAGCAGCTGCAGGAAGAAAAGAAGAAATTCTCCTGCAGATCCTTGAAGAAAACAAGCAGCTGCAGGAAGAAAAGAAAAAGTTCTTCTGCAGATATTTCAAGAGAACGAGCAGCTGCAGGAAGATAAGAAGAAGGTCTTCTGCAGATCTTTCAAGAGAACAAGCAGCTGCAGGAAGAAAAGAAGAAATTCTTCTCCAGATCTTTGAGGAGAACAAAGAGCTGCAGGAAGAAAAGAAGAAGTTCTTCTGGAGATCTTTGAGGAAAACAAGCAGCTGCAGGAAGAAAAGAAGAAGTTTTTCTGCAGATCTTTGAAGAGAACGAGCAGCTGCAGGAAGAGAAAAAGAAGTTCTTCTGCAGATCTTTGAGGAGAACAAGCAGCTGCAGGAAGAAAAGAAGAAGTTCTTCTCCAGATCTTTGAAGAGAACGAGCAGCTGCAGGATGAAAAGAAGAAGTTCTTCTGCAGATCTTTGAAGAGAACAAGCAGCTGCAGGAAGAAAAGAAGAAGTTCTTCTGCAGATCTTTGAAGAAAACAAGCAGCTGTGGGAAGAAAAGAAGAAGTTCTTCTCCAGATCTTTGAAGAGAACGAGCAGCTGCAGGAAGAAAAGAAGAAGTTCTTCTGGAGATCTTTATAGAGAGCAAGCAGCTGCAGGAAGAAAAGAAGAAACTCTTCTGCAGATCTTTGAAGAAAACAAAAAGCTGCAGGAAGAAAAGAAGTTCTTCTGCAGATCTTTGAAGAGAATGAGCAGCTGAAGGAAGAAAAGAAGAAGTTCTTTTGGAGATCTTTGAAGAGAACAAGCAGCTGCAGGAAGAAAAGAAGAAGTTCTTCTGGAGATCTTTGAAGAAAACAAACAGCTGCAGGAAGAAAAGAAGAAGTTCTTCTCCAGATCTTTGAAGAGAACGAGCAGCTGCAGGAAGAAAAGAAGAAGTTCTTCTGGAGATCTTTGAAGAAAACAAACAGCTGCAGGAAGAAAAGAAGAAGTTCTTCTCCAGATCTTTGAAGAGAACGAGCAGCTGCAGGAAGAAAAGAAGAAGTTCTTCTGCAGATCTTTGAAGAGAACAAGCAACTGCAGGAAGAAAAGAAGAAGTTCTTTAGGAGATCTTTGAGGAGAACAAGCAGCTGCAGGAAGAAAAGAAGAAGTTCTTCTGCAGATCTTTGAAGAAAACAAGCAGCTGCAGGAAGAAAAGAAGAAGTCCTTCTGCTGATCTTTGAAGAGAACAAGCAGCTGCAGGAAGAAAAGAAGAAGTTCTTCTACAGATCTTTGAGGAGAACAAGCAGCCACAGGAAGAATAAAAGAAGTTCTTCTGCAGATCTTTGAAGAAAACAAGCAGCTGTGGGAAGAAAAGAAGAAGTTCTTCTGCAGATCTTTGAGGAGAACAAGCCGCTGCAGGAAGATGCTGCTGCAGATCAGAATCTGGACATTTCTGCTCACTGTTTGTCAACATAACCTTGTCATCTTAATTGATCTGAACACAACTGAAACATGGAGTCTGACCTCAGAGTCTGCAGTCTGCAGTCTGGACTCTCCAGAAAACCACACAGATGAAGAACTCCTGGATCCTGCAGGTTCTTGTTCCTGCTCAGGTCCAGTTCTGTCAGATTAGACGGGTTTTTCTTCAGAGCTGAGACCAGAACTTCACAGCTGATCTTTGATAAACTGCATTTCTCCAACCTGCAATCAGGCAGAAAAATGTGTTCAGGAGCAGTGATGCAGCTAGAGGTCTAGGAACTTGGTCCATTCAGTCAGGTGGGACCCGCCCTGATGAGACACTGACAGATGACATTTTCACCGTTTAGAAATTTCTTTTGGATTTGGACCCAAAAACATGATCGGGAATGAAAATGACATAGATTAGAAATGACTAGAAATGAAGTTCAAACAGACGAGGTTCCATCAGGTGATGTATTGGCCTTCCTGAGTGCCATGATCGACGGGATCTCTTGGTGAGCGGCGTGCTGCCATCTTTCCTGCTTCTGTGTTGTTTTTTCCGGGTAGCAGCTTTTCCTGTTCCTGCTCGACATGGTCATGGGTGACGTCATGCCCCTAAGCACCCTGGGACTTGCAGTTCTGTATAAATACACGGTACGTTTTGGTCCGGTTTCTGCTGTGTGGGTCATCCTTCGGTGCTGGCTTTGTTTTGATGACTTTGGTTTTTCTCTGTTTGAGCTGGGTTTACTTCATAGTTTGTCATCAGTCTGTGGACCTGTCTCATCTGTGGACCTGTCTCGTCTGTGGACCCGTCTCGTCTGTGGACCCGTCTCGTCTGTGGACCCGTCTCGTCTGTGGACCTGTCTCATCTGTGGACATTTTACTGATTGTTGGTCTCTTTAGGCAGCGTCTGTGGCTCTTTTCTCATTCTATTGAATAATAATAATAAAAATAATCCATTTTATTTAAAGCGCCTTTCAAAAAACCCAAGGACACTTTACAAAACAAAGGTTAAAAATAGACATTAAAAGCACAATAAAAATAGTAGATAAAATAAAAAGTGAATTAGGATGGGAAGGCAGAAATGAACAGATAGGTTTTGAGTTTAGATCTGAATGTTGGTAGAGAGTCTCTGTTACGGAGGTCAGGAGGGAGGGAATTCCAGAGTTTGGGAGCAGAGCAGCTGAAGGCTCTGCTTCCCATAGTGACGAGTCGGGCCGGAGGGACAGAGAGCTGAACAGAGGAGGAGGACCGAAGAGAACGAGAGGGGGTTTTGATATGAAGGAGGTCAGAGAGATAAGGAGGAGCCAGGTTATGGGGGGCCTTAAAGGTGAACAGGAGAAGTTTGAATTGGATCCTGGAGGTTATGGGTAGCCAGTGCAGCTGGTGGAGAACTGGAGTGATGTGACTGAAGGAGGGGCTTTTTGGCTTGGTTGAGGAACGGCAATCCTCGTGTCTTCACGACTGCACGCTCAGATGTCTGGTTCTGCTCCACCGTGTCTCCCTTGGAGCCACCCCACCGCTCTGTACTCCCCAGGGAGTCCAGCCCTGGCCTTCAGGACCTCACATTAGCCCCAGTGTGAATGTGTCCGTTTGTACGTGGCCCTGTCTTCTCTACCGTTTTTATCCAGAGAGCACTTTGAGACAGTAATCCATGCCTTTGTTACAACTCGGCTGGATTACTGTAACTCTCTTTACTTTGGTGCCCCTCACTCATCCTTGTCCCGTCTCCAGCTGGTGCAGAACGCTGCTGCACGCTTGGTAACTGGAACGTGGAAGAGAGAGCATATTACACCAGTTCTGGCCTCTCTCCACTGGCTGCCTGTCCATTTTAGAGTTTGTTTTAAAATTCTTTTATTTGTTTTTAAGTCTTTAAATGGTCTGGCTCCGCCTTACCTCTCTGAGCTGCTACACCTGCATTCCCCTTCCCGCTCACTTAGATCAGCTGACCAGCTGCTCCTAGATGTGCCACGGACATGGCAGAAACTCAGAGGGGATGGAGCATTTGCTGTTGTTGGCCCCAGCTTGTGGAATGCACTCCCTATGCAGGTTAGGCAGGCCCGTTCATTGAATGATTTTAAATCCAAGTTAAAAACTCACCTTTTCTCCCTGGCTTTTAACTCATTGTGAGTTGATGTTTTTATTGGTTTTATTTATTTATTTTTAATTGGTTTTATTTATTTTATTTTTTGATTTGATTTGATTTGAAATGGTTTATTTCAAGCAATTAAGTAGAAATAATACACAACAGCAATATAAACATCAGTTATACATTCATACAGTAACTAATCAAACTTAGGATAATTAGACATATTAATAAATATTGCTTGAAAGGGAGTGGAAGGAAGCAAACTTATATAATCCCACCCCGATTATACTGTAACCATTTTATTACATGATTTATCAATATCCGGTTCCCAGTTTTTATCAGACAGAATTAAAAATCATAAGATATCGATAAAGCACATGACAAAGATGAATTACTTAAGTATTACGTCAAAAATAACTATTTTAGAAATCAACATGGCAAATGCAGATCAATCATCTGAAATATATGCAGATTATGTTACTTATAGCTACGCTAGCAAAGCCATTCATATGAATAAAACATAATACTATATCAGTAAAGCAGACAACACTGTTTCAGGAATTTTCATAGCAAAAATTTCATCAAGTATCAAAAGTTAAAAACATGTGCAAAATTATGCTACATTAGGAAAGATTTTTGAATCAATTTATCAAGTTTTGGAGAAAGTGAAGTAATATCATTAAAAGTCAATCAATTTAACAATTTTCAATAAGTTTTTTAATATTTTTTTTTTTTTTTTTTTTAACTTGTCCTGCCCAACAGCTGGGCAGACAGATGAGAGCTGAGGGCCTCTTGTGTTGGACATATTTTACTTTAACAAGAGGGGTTATTAATCTTCAGACAAACCAAAGGTATGTCTGGATAAACCCCTTTTGTAATTGAGCCAAACTTTATTAATTTCAATCATGTCTGAAAATCTTTGGTGTTGGACCGGACGGAAAAGGAAAGAGGGGAAGAAGAGAGAGGGACGATAGAGAGAGGGGGGGTAGGGGGTGATAATAGGAGGGGAAGGGGGATAAGACCATGAAGCAGCATAAAGCAACAAGTTTACTGGTTGTTAATCATTATGGTAAGGTTCAAATGTAGTACAAAAAGGGCGGAGCCTGTCCACACACACACTCAAATGTTATAAACACACCTGCTAGCTGCAAAAAAATGTCCACCTGTCGACATGTACACACAACAGATAGTGTTCACACGCATACTTATGCCTTAAAACCAACTAGTGTGAAATATTTCAGTCATGCAGTCATGCAAACTGTTAGTGCAAAGGTGAGCTAACACCTGTGCTCAGGTGAGTGTTTATGTTCTTCTAAAATGGATGGTGGAACGTGAAAAGAAGGAGGGAGAGTGCCCAGCCATCCCCACCCCAAGACCCCCACCGCAGCAGCAGCGGCAGCCGGAATCCCCCCAACGCCACACGGGAA
>JAUDJI010000353.1:0-14586 GCA_037389245.1 Oryzias sinensis | reverse complement strand
GTAACACAATGAAGTGTCTTGTGTCTGAGGTTTTGAAGATTCTAATAGCTGACAACAGGAAAGATCAGCACAACATACTGTTGTGATCAGTGTGACCAGGTGGGCGTGGCTGACTTTTTCCCTGGTGCCTCCCTACATGGCACACCTGATCCTCATCTCATCAAGGTCTTTGAATGCCTGAGCCTGTTGCTTCTCCATGCCGGATTATCACTTTTCCATTGCTCTACACATCTGTGGTTTTCTAGTTTAGCTCCCTGATTCAGCTGCCTGTCCAATTCTGTTCCTTGTCCTGTGAGGAATAAACTGTTTAACTGCCCTCGGAGTCAGATTCTGCTTTGGGGTCCTACCGCTCACCATAACAGAATAATCCGGCCTGAAAATGGACCCCGCAGCGTTTGAAGAGGTTAAACATGCCCTTTCGTCCCAAGGGGCTCTTGTTGGATGGCATGATCAAGCTCTCCAGGAAATCATGAACACCCTTCAACATCTTTCCACTGGAATAAATCGTCTCAGCGGTCGCCTGGAGGAGGTCTCGTCTCAACTCACCTCAGTAAGATCCCCGAATCCAGTTCAAGCCGCAGTATCGGATCCAGCCCCGGCACTTGCTCCTTTCGTTCTTGCATCATCTCCCAGTGAGCCCTTCATCCCCACTCCCAGCAGGTACTCCGGAGAGATGGGTCTATGCAAACCATTTATCCATTACTGTAGACTCGTGTTCGATCAGCAACCTCTCACTTATTCCTCTGAAAGATCCAAAGTGGCGTTCATCATGAGTTTACTTTCAGGCAAAGCCTCTGCCTGGGCTGTTGCATTAGCCAGCAGTAATTCTCCCCACTGCGACTCTTTGGCTTTATTCACGGCTGAAATGCTCAAAGTTTTTGATCATCCTCTCCAGGAAAAAGAGACTGGAAATCGCCTGCTCTCCTTACGCCAAGGTCCCGTTTCAGTTTCGGAGTACTCCATTGACTTCCGCATCTCCGCTGCGGAGTGTGGGTGGGAGGAAAAGGCCCTCACCGGGATATTTTACCGGGGTCTTAGAGAGGAGATCAAAGACGAACTAGCTGCTTGTGACGAAACTTCCAATCTAGAGGAGTTAATTTCCCTCTCCGTAAGACTGGATAACCACCTTCGGGAGAGACGCAGGGAAAGAGCAGCTAGACCCTCTCGTCCAGCCAGCTCCTCGCCGGTCACGCCCCTCCATCTGCCGGCGTTCCCTCCACCTGCAACTCAGCGGGACTCCGCGACCTCGCCTCCCCAGGAACAGAGCATGCCGCGCTGCAGCGAGGAGCCAATGCAGCTCGGCAGGATGACTCTCACACCTGAGGAACGTCAGCGCCGCATCTACCAGCGGCTCTGCCTCTACTGCGGCCAGTCTGGCCATTTCCGGCCCAACTGCCCCGTACGGCCAAAAGACCAGGCTCATCAGGCTCAGGAGGGGCACTGGTGAGCCGAACCCCTGTGGATCCCTCCTCCAGACGCATCCATCTTAAAGGTACGATCTCATATGACACCACAACATCACAGATCCAGGCTTTAATGGATTCCGGTGCAGATGACAATTTTATTGACTCTCAGTTTGTGTCCCAATCTAACATCCCCACTGAACTTTTACCAAACCCTAAAAAAGTGTTTGCTCTAGATGGTAGACTGTTATCCTGTGTAACTCACCGAACACATCCTGTGTCCCTGCTGGTTTCTGGCAACCACAGAGAACTGATTAGTTTTAACATCATTTCATCTCCATCCTCTCTGCTGGTGTTGGGTCTGCCCTGGCTTTCACTCCATAATCCACACATAGACTGGTCTTCTCAATCCATAGTTAATTGGAGTCTTTTTTGCCACTCTCACTGTTTACATGCTGCTGTACTACCTGTTTCCACCTCTCCTGAGCCTCCTAAACTTATTGACCTTTCTTGTGTACCATCGGATTATCATGACCTCAAGGAAGTTTTTTCTAAGGACCGTGCTTCCACTCTGCCCCCTCATCGACCCTATAACTGTGAGATTGAGTTGTTACCTGGTGCTTCTCTACCCTCCAGTAAACTGTACAACCTCTCCAAGCCTGAGAGGAATGCGATGGAGACATATATAACTGAGAGTTTGGCTGCTGGACTTATCCGTCCATCCTCTTCCCCTGTTGGAGCGGGATTTTCCTTTGTTGATAAGAAGGATGGGTCCCTTCGCCCATGTATTGATTACACAGGTGTAAACAATATAACAGTCAAAAACAAGTATCCTCTCCCACTCATGGACTCTGCTTTCAGCTCCCTCCAGACTGCAACCATCTTCACCAAGCTCGACCTCCGAAACGCTTAACATTTAGTGAGAATAAAGGAGGGTGATGAGTGGAAGACGGCTTTCAATACTCCTCTGGGACCATTTTGAGTATTTAGTGATGCCGTTTGGACTGACTAATGCTCCAGCTGTTTTTCAATGTCTCATCAATGACGTTCTGCGTGACATGTTGAATAGATTTGTGTTTGTTTATCTTGATGATATTCTGATTTTTTCACAGACTCTTGATGAGCACGTTCAACATGTCAGGCTTGTGTTACAGAGGCTGTTAGCAAACAGGCTCTATGCTAAAGGTGAGAAATGTGACTTTCATGCCTCCAGTGTCAGTTTTCTTGGGTTTGTGATTGAGAAGGGCCAACTCAAGCCAGATCCTGCCAAGATCAAAGCTGTAGAAGGGTGGCCTACACCCACAACCAGGAAGCAACTCCAAAGGTTTTTGGGGTTTGCCAACTTTTATCGGAGGTTCATCAGAAACTACAGCTCTGTGACCCTTCTCCTGGTCCTCAGGAGCTGAGGCAGCCTTTATTAAGTTGAAAAATCTTTTTTGTTCTGCTCCTGTACTGTCTCATCCTGATCCTACAGCTCAGTTCATGGTGGAAGTGGACGCCTCAGAATCTGGAGTTGGGGCGGTGCTCTCTCGGCGTTCATCCTCAGATCGGAAGATGCGCCCCTGCGCTTTCTTCTCCCGACAGCTGTCTCCTGCGGAGAGGAATTATGACGTGGGGAATCGTGAGCTGTTGGCAGTTGTGCTGGCCTTGAAGGAATGGCGCCACTGGCTGGAAGGAACATCTCAACCTTTCCTGGTATGGACAGATCATAAGAACTTGTTGTACCTCCGTTCTGCCCGCAGACTGAATCCCCGTCAAGCTCGGTGGTCCCTTTTTCTGGGACGCTTCAATTTCACCCTCACTTACCGCCCAGGGTCCCGCAACCTAAAGCCTGATGCCCTGTCCAGGCAATTCGAGCTGCCATCCTCCTGTGATACTACTCAGGACACAATCCTACCTCGCTCCTGTGTTGTCGGTGCTGCCATCTGGGAGGTGGAGCGTGAGGTTGAGAGAGCTCTGAAGGACCTTCCCTCTCCACCTGAATGTCCCACAGGTCTTCTGTTTGTTCCCCCATCTGCTCGTTCCTCTGTGCTGCAGTGGGGCCACAACTCCAAGGTGGCTTGCCATCCTGGAATACACCGGACTTTGACGTTGCTTAAACAGCGGTTCTGGTGGCCCTCCATATCTGCGGCCACACGGGAGTTTGTCCAGGCTTGCTCTGTCTGTGCTCGTGGAAAGGCTTCTCATCGAGCACCAGCAGGTCTTCTGCGACCACTCCCAGTTCCCCATCGACCCTGGTCCCATATAGCTGTGGATTTCATCACTGGCCTTCCACCTTCTGAAGGTAACACAGCAGTCTTGACAATCGTCGACCGTTTTTCAAAGTCCGTCCATTTTGTGCCACTTCCCAAGCTCCCTTCTGCCCTCAAGACAGCCAACCTCCTGGTCCAGCAGGTATTCCGTTTGCATGGTCTGCCCCAGGACATTGTGTCAGACCGAGGCCCCCAGTTCACCTCCAGGGTGTGGAACGCTTTCTGTCGGGCCGTTGGGGCCACAGCTAGCCTGTCCTCTGGATACAACCCCCAAACCAATGGCCAGACTGAGCGGGCTAACCAGGACCTGGAGGCGGCTTTGCGCTGTGTGGCAGCTAGTCATCCTGCTTCGTGGTCAATTCATTTTCCCTGGATTGAGTATTCACACAATTCCTTGGTCTCCTCTGCAACAGGTCTCTCTCCATTCATGGCGTCCAATGGCTATCAGCCTCCCCTCTTCCCCTCTCAGGAAAGAGCCGTGGCCGTCCCTTCTGTCCAGGACCATCTCCGCAGGGCCCGTCGTGTTTGGCACGAGGCCCGGGCAGCCCTCTCCCGCACTGCCTCTCGGAACCGTGCTCTGGCGGACCGCTGCAGGGTCCCAGCCCCAGACTACAAACCGGGTCAGAAGGTTTGGCTTTCCACACGAGACATTCCCCTGCAGTGCGAGTCCAGGAAGTTGTCTCCGAGGTTCATTGGCCCTTTTGAGATAGACCGGGTCATCAACCCCTCAGTGGTCCGTCTTAAGTTGCCTGCCTCAATGCGCATCCACCCTTCCTTCCATGTGTCTCTCCTGAAACCTGTCTCCTGCAGTGTTCTCAGCCCTCCGGCTGAGCCCCCTACTCCCGCCCTGGTCGTGGATGATCATCCGGCGTTTCCTGTTCGCTGCCTTCTGGATGTCAGGCGACGGGGTCACGGTCTGCAGTATCTCGTGGACTGGGAGGGTTATGGCCCGGAGGAGCGTTCCTGGGTTCCCCGCTCCTTTATCCTGTCCCCTGCTCTCTTTAATGACTTTTATGCCCGTCATCCCGACAGGCCTGGTCGGCCGCTGGGTTGCGTCCCTTGAGGGGGGGGCACTGTTGTGATCAGTGTGACCAGGTGGGCGTGGCTGACTTTTTCCCTGGTGCCTCCCTACATGGCACACCTGATCCTCATCTCATCAAAGTCTTTGAATGCCTGAGCCTGTTGCTTCTCCATGCCGGATTATCACTTTTCCATTGCTCTACACATCTGTGGTTTTCTAGTTTAGCTCCCTGATTCAGCTGCCTGTCCAATTCTGTTCCTTGTCCTGTGAGGAATAAACTGTTTAACTGCCCTCGGAGTCAGATTCTGCTTTGGGATTCTACCGCTCACCATAACACATACGGTCATCGTAGCAGCAAGGTGACAGGGTTCTAGGGGCCCTAACGCAAATTTAATTCATTTTAGAATAGAATAGAATGCCTTTATTGTCAGTGTACACATGTACAATTCGCATCACACACACATGCAGTGAAATTAAAGCCACTCACTATTCAGTGCAAACATACAAGAGAGAAGTAATCTCGCAAAATAATATAATAATAGAATAAAATAATTTCACAAAATGAAGAGCACAATTTACGAAGTACAATCTACAAAAGAACAAAGTCTACAATAGAAATTTCGGCAGAGAGGTAGTTATAACAAGCGCAAAAAAACCTGCTGTGTCCATGATGGCAGAGATAAATTGCACTTAATGTATTGCACATGATGAGATGATATTGCACATATTGAGATGGTGTTGACATGATGGGATGCGCATAGTGAGAGAGAGAGACATGGGGGTTGAGCTGTCAGTGACAGTGCATGTGGGAGTTCAGGATGGTTATGGTTTTGGGAAAAAACTGTTGTCCTTGATCTGATGCACCTGTAGCGCCTTCCTGAGGGCAACAGGTCAAACCTCTGCTAAGACAGCAGGAAGAGTAGATGTCTGACAGGGAGGGTAGGGGGGAGCCGATGATCTGCTTGAGCTGAGCTGCTTTGACTACCCTCTGCAGTCTCTCCCTGTCCACGCGGAAATGGGTGGTTTTAGTCTAGGGGGAAAAAATGCTTTTTGGGGGCGTTCATGTGTCCCCTACGAGATCGCCACTGACTGTCTTTCCAGATAAACTGACTTCCTGTATGTGCAGAGCCATGAACGGCCGTGTCTAAGCTAAGCTCTGACGGCACCCCCCTATTTTGCATGAAAACAAACATTCCAGCACTTTATTTCATATAAAAAATATTTGCATTCAGGGCAAACCACCACAGATTCAAAAGTAATTAACGATGTGTTTAAACGTTTTTACTCCAAACTTTACTCTTCAGAATCTAAAAAAGACCAAATCTTAATAGACAATTTCTTTGAAAATATTCATATGCCCACAATCAGCTTAGAAAGTAAAAAGGTGTTAGACGAACAAATAACAAAAGAAGAAATAAAATTTGCAATTCACAGCATGCAAAGTTCCAAATGCCCAGGTCCTGATGGGTATAGCGCAGAGTTTTATAAAATGTTTAAGGATCAGCTTGCCCCACTGCTGCTTCAGGTCTATAATGAAGCTTTATCAACAGGACATTTACCACCAACTTTATATGATGCTAATATCTCATTAATCCATAAAGTTGGCAAAGACCCAACCGAACCGGGATCTTACAGACCAATTAGCCTTTTAAATGTAGACAATAAAATATTGGCTAAAATATTAGCTAGACGTTTAGAAAGCATTCTGCCAACTGTTGTGTCTCCAGACCAAACGGGATTTATTAAGGATAGACAAATGTTTTTTAACATCAGGAGGTTGTTTAATATTATTTACACCCGTAACTCTAAAAATGAAGGTTTGGAGATGCTACTCTCATTGGATGCGGAAAAGGCGTTTGACAGGGTTGAATGGGATTTTCTCTTTTCAACCCTCTCTAGGTTTGGCTTTGGACCTAATTATATCTCTATGATAAAGTTACTTTATGCCGATCCCAAGGCGTCAGTACAAACAAACAACATTTGTTCAAGTCCTTTTTCTCTCCAACGTTCAACAAGACAGGGCTGCCCTTTATCTCCCCTTTTATTTTCTTTGGTCATTGAACCCCTTGCCATATCCTTGCGTTCTTCTAGCACCTATAAGGGGATAATGAGAGGAAATACAGAGCATAGAGTGTCTTTATACGCAGATGATCTGCTTTTGTACATTTCAGACCCTCTCACGTCAATACCTCATATTATGACTATCCTTTCTAAATTTAGTGACATATCAGGATACAAGATTAATATTTCAAAGAGCATATTGTTTCCCATAAATTTCAGCAATACAAACTTGAATATACTGGCACCTTTTCCTTTTGTTGTTTCGAACAATTTCAGATACCTTGGCATTAATATAACAAAAGATATATCTGGACTTTTTAAACAAAATTATCTGAATCTTTACCAACAAACAGACAAACAATTTAAGCGTCTAGGTAATCTACCCATCTCATTAGCTGGTCGTGTAAATATAGTTAGAATGAACGTATTGCCAAAATATTTATTCCTTTTCCAATGCATCCCTATTATAATTCATAAAAAGTTTTTTAAAAAAAATCGATTCTCTTATCTCATCATTTATTTGGAATAAAAAAACACCCAGAATTAAAAAAGTTTTTTTGCAAAGACCAAAATTCTTGGGAGGATTAGGACTACCCAGCTTTAGTCTGTATTATTGGTCCTGTAATATTCGATGTATGTCCTTCTGGGACGGAAAAATCAGACCTGACTGGGAACGGTTGGAAAATCAAGCTTTCTTCCCAAACACAGCAAAGTCACTGCTATATTGTACATCAGATCTTTCTAAATTTAAATGCCAGAACCCAGTTGTATCTCAGTCCCTAAAAATTTGGTCCCATATAAGAAAACATTTTAAATGGAATTTTTGTTCAGTACAAATGCCGTTGACCAACAATCAAGCTTATAGATTACTATCACATGATACATTTAAACAATGGGGCTCTAAAGGGATCCACTTAGTAGCAGATTTGTTCATAAATAAGACCTTCTCTACATTTGACCAATTAAAACAAAAATATAATCTTGATAACAAAGACTTTTTCAAATATCTACAGATTCGCGACCTTATTAGGGCAATCTTTCCCACCTTTCCCAGTCAACCAGAAGAAAATGTCATGGATAAGATTTTACTTAATGACCCATTGAAAAAGGGCTCAATTTCTATAATATATCATAACCTTTTTAACATTGAATGTATCGCTACATTGGATCATCTGAAAGAAGCCTGGAGTTTGGACTTGAAAACAACAATTACGGAAGAACAGTGGATAAAAGCACAGCAACGAGTTCACTCCTCATCCATATGCAGCAGACATGGTTTAATCCAGTTCAAAATCCTTCACAGACTTCACTTGTCCAGGAAAAAACTATCAAGAATGTTCTCAGGAGTGGACCCTTCATGTGAACGTTGTGGACACGCTTCTGCCTCACTGTCCCACACATTCTGGGACTGCAACAAAATCATTCCTTATTGGACCAAAATATTTGAAATGTTGTCTCTAATATTTAAGGTTAAGTTAGCATTGGACCCTATAACAGGATTATTTGGAGTACCAACTACTGGAATTTGCTTAAACAGTAAACAAAAAAATGTCTTGAACCATGTTACCCTATTGGCTAGACGTCTAATCCTACTTAATTGGAAAAGCAAATTTCCCCCAACATATCTTCATTTGATAAGAAACATAATGCAATACTTAAATTTAGAAAAGATTAAATTTTCATTGAAACAGCAAGAAAACCTTTTTTATGAAACATGGCAACCATTTATTGACTATTTCAACAGTATATAGACAAGTCAACCGCCCATTTAAACACACAATAGTAAAATAGCAGGGGTTTTTTTTTTTCCTCTTTTTTTCTTTCTTTTTTTTCCTTCTCTATCTTTTTTTTTGTTTGTTTGTTTTTGTTATGATATTGTACTGTCTGTATCGTTTGCTGAAAAAAAGAATTAAAAAAAAATATATATATATTTGCATTCACAACAATAAATCTAAGGACGGCTAAATTCGGTAAGAAAAATGCCTAAAAATTTAAAGTCGCCAAGCTGATTCCCAAGAAGCTAATGCTAGCAACCAGCGGGAAGTGCTAGACGCCATTAGCGCCTTGAGAGAAGAATTAATGACCACATTGGCGAAAACAGCAAAGACGCACTCGGACCAGCTTGTACAGCTTCAGGGCTCATCGGAGAAAATGGAATGCAAATTGAAGATACAACTGGTCGGGTTACAGACCTGGAAACTGTGGCGGCGGGCCACTCCGACTCCATCCACGCGATGCAGGCTGACATGGGAGCGATGAAAAAAGAGCTAGCACTACTGAGAGACCGCTGCGATGACCTGGAAGCCAGTTCACGTCGATGCAACCTGCGCATCATGGGAGTAAAAGAGGGATGGGAAGATGGCAATCCCACATCGCAGTTTGTAGCGGAGCTTTCTGCCGAGTGTCTGAAGCTTACCTTAGTCCCACTCCTGGATCGCGCCCTTCGCAGCAAGCCAAATGACGGGAATGCACCGCCACGCGCCTTTGTGATTAAATGCCACCGCATTTTTAAAAAAGCGGTGGAGCTGAAAACCATCACCACGAAAAACGGCGACAGGATCACGATTCTTCCGGATTACACCCAGAATGTCAGCAAGCAACGAACACCTTTTGGGGAGGTGAGATCACTCTTGCGGGGGCTCCACTGGGTCCGCTAGGGACTTCTATTCCCAGCTACACTCAGGATCACCACCCCCGAAGGAGAGGAATTCCTCTTCAAATGCGCTTTAGAGGCTAAAATATTTGTAACCACCAAGCTAAAGCAGCAGCTAAACACACATGCAAACAAATCATCTCAGTGTATTAAAACATTTATGCAAAACTATGGAATGGTTGACTCTTGGAGAACTAAAAACCCAACTGCTAAATGATTCTCATTCGTCTCACCGCCCCACAAATCCCATTCAAGGATTGATTTTTTCCTGGTTGACAGTAGACTCTTGCCACTGGTCAGAGCCATAGACTATGAAGTAATGGTTGTATCTGATCACTGTCCTGTTATAATGGAAATTAATGTTTCTGGTTATTCTCCGCTACAGATAAATTGGAGGTTCAATACAAGGCTATTGACAGATCAAAAGTTTATGGAATTTATCAATAAACACAATATTATGTTTTTTGAAATAAATAGCACCCCTGACAACAGTTATGGCACACTTTGGGAAACCTTCAAAGCATATATTAAGGGAACAAATTATTTCTTATAGTGCGCATCATAAGAAACAAAAGCGTAGAAGTGCTTCCTAAATCAGCGATCGCCTTAAAATTATCGATCAATGTCAAACAACCTCACCATCCTCGGAACTTTGGAAAGAAAGAACACTGCTCCAAACAGAATATGATCTGATCATAAACGACAAAGCCATAGAAATGCACTTTCGATCACAACTACATTATCAACATGGCGGAAAAGCGATTAAAATGCTCAGTCATCAGTCATCTGAAACAAAAAGCAGCTGGCAACTATATTGCAGCGCTTAAGAACGATAAAGGAGATATAATAACTGATCAGAAAAACATCAATAAGCAGTTTGTGAACCTTTATGAAAAATTATATTCCTCTGACCAGTGTGACAGTGTAATGATAGAAAACTACCTTGAAAAAATAAAATTTGCCAGTTTTGATAGAAGCTGATAAGACCAATTTAGAAAAAGACATACAAATAATAGAGTTTGAAAACGTAATGCGAAAAATGAAATCGGGTAAATCACCAGGCCCAGATGGCTTTCCAGTTGAATTTTACAGAGTTTTCTCCCCTAAACTCCCATATCTATGCAGTCTCTATAAAGAAGCTCTGGGTGCAGAAGCATTGCCACCCACAATAAGGCAGGCAACCAACTCTGTATTGCCGAAAAAGGATAAAGATCGCTACTCTGTGAATCCTATCGACCAGTGAGCTTATAATGCTGTGACCACAAAATTCTAACTAGAATACTCGCAGACAGGTTCGAAGGGCTCCTAGACAAAATCATCCACCCAGACCAAACAGGTTTTATGAAAGGAAAGCAACTGTATAGCAATCTCCGCTGGGTTTTTAACATAATCTATCAGTCAAACGCCGGGGGTAATTATAACGTTAGATGCACATAAAGGATTTGATAGAGTAGAGCATAAATTCCTGCTTAAGACTCTCCGAAGTTTTGGATTCGGAGAGGTTTTCTGCTCATGGGTTGATACCTTTTATAAACAACCTGAGGCAGCCATCTGGACAAAAAGATCTTGTCAGAGTACTTTGTCCTCTCCGAGACAGGGTTGCCCTCTATCCCCTTTACTCTTTAATATTGCCATAGAACCTTTGGCAGTAGCCCTCAGGAGTTCACCAGATGTGTTCCGCATTAAGAGAGCGGGCCATACCCACACCATATCACTATATGCTGACGACCTTCTCCTGTTTCTTTCGGACCATTGCAAATCCATCCCCAAAGCACATATTATATCAGAGAATTTGGGAAAGTATCGGGGTATCTGATAAATATGTCAAAGAGCCTGATCTTCCCATTAACAAAAAAGCGGTGCTTATGCCTCACAACTCTTTTCCACTCACAGTTGCCACAGAGAAGATCACATATTTGGGCGTGACAGTGACCAGAGAATATAAAGATCTTTTCAAACAAAAGCTACTCTTAATCAGGCTAAACGAGATATTGAGATGGTCATCCCTCCCTCTATCTCTACCAGGAAGAATAAATTCAGTGAAAATAACTATATTGCCAAAATGTTTGTTCCTTTTCCAAACCATACCAATATTTATCCCTAAATCCTTCTTTAAAGAATTGGATAGATTAACATCAATATTCATCTGGAATAAAAAGCTACCACGTATCAGAGAGGAGTTTTCAGAGAGACGGAAGGAGGAAGGCGGCCTAGCTATGCCTAACTACACGTACTTTTACTGGGCAGCTAATCTTTACAAACTTATCTTCTGGGGTATGTCAAAGGAGAATGAAAACATCCCACTCACTCATACATGTCAGGCTCTCTGGCCTCTGTTGTTTCCTCACCACTACCCATTGACAAAAAGATAATCCCCAAAAATCCTGTTATTTTAGGATCACTCAAAATATGGGAACAATTCCAAATTCACTTTAAACACAAACAAGGTTTACTCTCAGCTCCGATAGTCACACATATACTTTTACCTCCCTCCTTCATTGATTCCACATATCAGGTCCGGGCAAATGAAGGGATTGACACTCTGAAAAAACTGTCATGATTGGACTCTTATGGAGACCCAGATGCTGGAACCCGGAAGAAACTCAGGAGGCGAGGTAGAGTCAGAAGTTTTAATCTGAGAGAGGATGAGAGTCGTGGACGAAGGAAACAGCAGGAAGCGAGGGTGAGCACCGAGGACGATGCGGGGCAGCCTGTGACGAAGTGGAGCGCCGAGGACGGCGTAGACAGTCCGCGACGAGGTGGAGCGCCGAGACCGGCGTAGACAGCCTGTGACGAGGTGGAGCGCCGAGGACGGCGAGCACAGCTTGGAGTGCGTGGAGGAGCAGAAGACGGTGAGACAGGAACGAGGCGAGGAACCAGCGTGACCAGTGGAGAGATGACCAGAAGGCGTGAGACAAACGGTAAGTACAAGCTTGGATTTGCTAGAGCGAAAGTTACTTAACTTGAGGCCAGGCGTAAGCACTGGAGTGAGTATGATGGACTGGCGTAGTATGCTGGGATGGATCTCCTTAAGAAGGTCTGCCAGGTGATGAGATGATGAAGGCCAGCTGGTTCCAATGAAGGAGCAGGGAGGGGGGAGGTAGCAGCCGGAGGCACTGTGACAAAAACGTTTTAGCGAGGGACATTTTTTGTCCTTTGAGCAACTGGGGGGAAAATTCAAGTTGCCCTCGTACCACTTCTTAAGATACCTACAGGTGCGTAGTTTTGTTAAAAAACATTTTTCCCCATCTTTTCAGACTCCTCCAGGTAGTTGGATAGATGAAGGCCTTGCTCTAGATCCTTTAAAAAAAGGGATCATTTCTCATTTATACCACGGCTGCAGCGCCCTCTTTAGATATTAAGAAAAAACAATGGCAAAAGGAATTGGTATTGCAAATAACTGGAACAGAGTGGCAGCAGATAACTGAGTTTATCCACTAATCATCAATCTGTGTAAGACATGGTTTGATACAATTTAAAGTTATACATAGGCTTCACATGTCAAACAGCAAACTAGCACGGATCTTCCCGGGGACAGACGATACTTGTCCAAGATGCAGTTGTGAAGTGGGAACCCTCACACACATGTTTTGGGGGTGCAAGAGCCTCCAGGTCTTCTGGGGGGGGGTTTCGATTCCCTAGCACAGGGGTCGGCAACCCATGGCTCCAGAGCCACATGTGGCTCTTTCATCCTTCTGTTGTGGCTCCCTGTTGCTTTGGAAAATAATGAGTATTTTATAAAAAATAAATTTTATTTTGTCCATTTTAAAATATAATTCTGAATTTGAAGATTATGGTAAACTTTTAACATTAAAATTAAACGTTTTTAATATTTTTACCGCCCAAAATATGCGTCACATCTGCCGATGTGCGACATTAGAATTCCTGGTGTCACACTACCAGCGTGATTTTTTGACCCCTGCCTGGAAAGTAAATAAATGATGGATAAATCTAAGAAAAGGAAAATTTGTGAAGATAACAGAACGTTTAATGCTATGTGGGCAGATTATTTTACTTTCACTGCTGATGAAACTGGTTTACCAGTCTGCTTAATATGTGGTGAAAAATTGGCAAACAACAAAGTCAAATGTTGCGAGACATTTCGAGAACAAAAACTCTGCCTTTGCTAAAAAATATCCCAAGGGGGAGGAGCAAAAAAAGGCCGTTCCGGAGCTGATGCGGAAGGCTGATGTGAGCAGAAGTCACTTCAAGAAGTACATGTGCAAGTTTCGTGGCTGCTCAGGAAAAAGTCAAGCATGGGAAGCCATTTACAGATGAGAATACCTCAAAGAAACATTTATTAAGATTTCAGAACATCTGTTCTCGGACTTCAAAACAAAGATGAAATTTTGCAGAAAATAAAAGACATGTCTCTCTCTGCAAAAACTGTCCAAGACAGAATTGTGAAGATGGCAGAAAACATCACCAGACAGCAGATTGAAGATATCAATTCAGCTTTGGTGTATGCAATCGCCTGTGGTTTGTTCAAAGATGAAAATGACATGGAACGAATAGCGCTGTTTTGCCAATAAGTGAGTGCTGCCGGGCCACCTTACAGAAGATGAAGGTGACATCTTACAGCCCTGATGTGAAGAAGCTGTGCAGCGAGGTTCAGGGGCAAAAATCACATTAACCAGGTAAAATAAATATTTTAATTGATTATTATTTTCCATGTGTGTGCGTGCATACGTGTATGTGAAATATAAAAGTGACATAAATACATAACTATATATTAAGTGAAGTAGTCCTTTTTTTTAATTCAGGAGGACAACTGGCTGCACACTCCAGTACACGCGATGGGACAGAAGATGGTTTGCATTGTTTGTTCAGCGCTGGCGGACAATATTTGGATAAGTTTGGATTTTTATCTCATAAATAAGAGGACAGGTGACTGCAGGCTGTTGGCATTATTTGTTCAGTGGGTTGGGTAAGTTTGGATTTTTATTTCTTAAATACGAGGACTCAAATAGACACCACGTATTTTATTTGAAATTAAGCATCAACCAAGTGTAAAATGCTTTCTGTCACAAGTAGAAATAAAATTCTGTGTTCTCTGCAGCAGTTTGTTGATTTCATTTTCATAAATGCAATATTTTTTTGTACATAGCACAATATAATATATACATGCATTATATAATGATGTCAAAACGTGTTGTGGCTCCGGGTGCTTTCTTTTCATTAGGGGCGGTCCCAAAT
>JAUDJI010000352.1:0-14593 GCA_037389245.1 Oryzias sinensis | reverse complement strand
ATTTCCTTGGTAACGTCTGCAAATATTCAATGGAAGTAAATTCTAAACATTCCATAAAAGCTAGTTGATTAAGTGATGGCGGGGTCAATAAAGGTCATCTTAGGCCGGATTGTGTCTCTACTCTCTACCACTAAAAACTATATAGTGCAGGAAAAACCAGTGGGCTGGATTGTAACACAACATGGACCCACAACTCACTACTTCTATTCTATTCAATAGCAAAAATATGAACTTTTACAAAGAATATTAATTAATCCACTGTTATGATGATGAAAACGTGGATGAAATAAAGTTTCTTTTTTTTAATGAATAGTTCTTTTTTTTAATGACAAATAGTTCAAACGCAGTGCATTGTGGTCTATATTAGCCAATCCAGTGAGCATCTGCTCACACTGGTTCTTTTAGGACATTGTATTTGGAATCAAGGATTTAGACACCCCAAAACAATGATGAACGCCCATTGACTGTAAAAGAGAACTGGACTGAGTCAGTGTGATGTCACCCACAGAAAACAGCTAACTTCCGCCTCCAGCGAAACTCCCAATGTTATTTGCTGACGCCGCCGTCAGTAAATAGTTATTGGTCAGAGTGAAAGCGGACTCAGGATAATCTGTCAAAGGTTTCAAACGAACTGTTTTGAAGCAGGCACCACATGATTTATTGAGGCATCAACACCAAAGGGGGAGGGGCCACTCAGTCCATTTCTTATATACAGTCAATGCAAACATCTGATAGGTTCACCAAGCAGTGAATAGTGTAAGAATTTGGATGTGATGCTAGTTTCCAACCAGTTGACCTGTAACATTTTAGCTTAATTATAACTTAAATACCTCCTAGTGCGTTTAAAACATCAAATGTATTCATCTTACTTCTTTGTGTTTGACTTACTTTTTTGACCCATTAAACCTGAAATGAGTTAATCAACAACTAGAAGTAGCTGCATTTCCAGAAAAAAATGCAGGGTTGAATGCTGTACTGCTGAATGAAAGCTGAATTTGCTGAAGAAATGGCTGAACAGTCTTTGAAGTTCCTGGAATATCTTCAAAAGTTAAAGGATTAAAAGTCATAATACAAAAAAGCAGACAAAGTTGAACATTGTAACAGTAGAATGGCTAAAATAGGTCAAAGTTTGTAGAAGGAGTTAAGCATTAAAGCTGAAATTGTTGAGAAAATGGCTGAACTGTTGAAAATTTGAAGATGTTGCTAAAATGGCTAAAAGTGCTAGCATTGGAATCAGCATCATCAACTGACTCAAAAAAAAAACATTGTTTGAGAGTATCATATTGGTAAAAGCTACATGTTCTAAGTTGATAGAAAATCCACTTTTTTCAAAATGGCGGCTTTTCTATTGATTTTATCTCCATAGCAACCATTTTATGTTTGGGTCGCCTGGGGATGACGAACGAATTGACGTCAGTTTCAGACAAATCGGAAAAAGTAAACCTTTGGACGTCCTTAGCAACCAAGTTTGTTTGCTAACCACGCCCACATTCCTTATATGTCCAGATCCAGTGAATTTCAATATGTTCAGTTCCAGCCATGGATGAAGTTTATTGCGATATTTGCTGCAGATTTTGTCATAAAATGGCCACCAACATTAGGTTGTGTCGACATCCCATAATGATTTCTAAACTTATTTTATAGTCGAAAATGTGTGATCATATTAATGTTTGAACGGTGTCTCTAGCTACAAGTATGTTGAAGTTATAAAGGTTGAAAGAAACAAAGGTTTGCAAGGATTTTTAATGTATTTAAATGGAGCATAGAAACCTGGAAATTCCTGGAATATCTTGAAAGATTTAAGTTTTTGAAGGACCAAAAATCGTAGCTGAAAGGATTAAGCTGAAAGAGTTGAACATTTCAATAGTAAATTTGTTAAAATAGGTAAAAACTGAAGTTTAAAATCGCCTCACATTTAGGCAAAAAATGGCCGCAAAACTGTAGTTGGTGTTGCCATCCCATAATAATTTCAAAACTTATATTGAAGTCTTGTGAGCAGTTTAATGTTTGAACTGTGTTTCTAGCTAAAGACATGTTAAAGTTATAATGGTTGAAAGAAACAAAAGTTTCAAGGATTCTCCATGTATTTTAATGGAGCAAAAACTTGGAAAATCCTGGAAAATCCTGGAATATCTTGAAAAGTTCAAGGATTTGAAGGACCAAAAGTAATAGTGTAATAAGTTGAAAGAGTTGAACATTTTAATAGTTTAATGATGGAAAAATTTGAAGCGTCGAACCGGGTCTCGAACCGACAACCTCTTGTACCATAACTTCTCTATGTATTTTAATAGGGCAAAAAATCCCTGATAAACTGGAATATCGTCAATTTGTTCGTCATCCCCCGGCAACCCAAACATAAAATGGTTGCCATGGAGATAAAATCAATAGAAAAGCCACCATTTTGAAAAAAGTGGATTTTCTATCAACTTAGAACATGTAGCTTTTACCAATATGATACTCTCAAACAATGTGTTTTTTTTTTAGTCTGTATTGAAGACTTCAGTCTTTACTGAGGGTTTCGGATTTGGATGATCGCAGAGAGCACACTGGTCAAGTGTGTGTATTCTCCCAAGCAAGGACAGACCAGAGGATGACCTTTTTCTGTTCCTTCTTTAATCTGGGTTAGGCTTTACAGTCCAGCACATGTATATTTCTGGTTTGGGTTTGTGTGTGTGTGGTTCGCTCTCATGGACGCACACACGAGCTAATTAAACTGAATTGCTCTGGAAACATCGCCATTTGCTCCTCTGTTCACCTCTGCTTACAAATTATGATTTATTAACTCAAAAAACGCCTTTAAGCCACTCTTCATAACAGAGTCAGTTGATGATGCTGATTCCAATGCTAGCACTTTTAGCCATTTTAGCAATATCTTCAGATTTTCAACAGTTCAGTAATTTTCTCAACAATTTCAGCTTTAATGCTTAACTCCTTCTACAATTTTTGACCTATTTTAGCCATTCTACTATTACAATGTTAAACTTTTTCAGCTTATTCCTGCTAGGAATTGTGATCCTTTAACTTGAAGATTTTCAAGCACAGTCCAGCCATTTCTTCAGCAAATTCAGCTTTTATTCAGCAGTACAGCATTCAACCCTGCATTTTCTTCTGGAAATGCAGCCTTATCTAGTTCCAAAATAATTTGCTCCAACTTTGAAAGCATGAATCTGGTGGATGAAAGCGCTTTTTACTTCACAGCTTTTGTACAACATCTGCATCCAACGCTCACCTCATTCTCTTTGTAGAAAATTAGGATTACATGAGCAAGAATGACAATGACATTTTCTATAAATGAGCTACTTTACTCATTAATTAATCTTTAATATTGTTTAGGGTCAAATGTTAATATTTCTGCTTATTGAATCTATTGGTAATGTAATGCAGAGTTTTACAGCTGCAGCCTGGACTGTTCATTCTTTCCTTCACACTGCAGTCCTCTCCTCTGTACAGCCTCCAGAACCAGAACCATCAGGAACGTCTCGGTTCCTCTCGTGTTCTCCGTCTGCTTTTCTAAAAGACAACAATTCACCATCACTATAAAATACTTCAGGTCCTGTATTTGCCGTGCAGGTTGTGTGTTCAGTACCGTGGCGTAGAAGCAGGTGACGAGGATCATCGCCATCAAACCCACCGAGACGACAACCCAACGGATCATCAAACCCACCACAGAGACTGAAACAGAGGATTTCTGCTGAGTCATAGTGGACATTTGATTCTTCAGGAATTGGAACTTTTTCTTGGAAAAATAATCCTAATGTTTTTATTAATCTCCCAATGGCCTGTGTGCATCTACGGGGACTAAACGTTTCTCATTTTCTAGAAAAAAGGCATATCAAACAAAACCTGGGTGTCTGGAGTGATCATAGTGTTTGTTAAAGGAAATGAAAAAAGGAGAATTTGTTGGTATCTGAACCCACAACTTCCTGTTCACTATCAAAATAAAGTTCTTAGGCCCAGTCAATCTATTTTCTGAAGGTCTACCTGGCTGGTTTTCATCTTTCCTGACACACTTGGTGCTGATCTGGATCAGTAAATTCTAGAATTACAGAGTGTTGCAGCAAAATGGGACATGATCAGTAAAATAATGACGTTGGTGTTTGGTTTTACCTGAACAGACGATTTCAAGAGTAGATTGGGTTTGATCATCCCAACGCATAATATTACAGTCTTCCAGTGATGGGCCACACGGAGGCTGGATCCACCACACTGATCTGTTCAGGAAGTTGTCTTTGCTTCTAGTAGACAGAGCAGAACCACAACCCAGCTGAGCGCACACTGCAGAGGCGGAGTCCCGGCTCCAGTTAGAAGCAGCTACTGGTCCCCATTCTCCACCGTAAAACATCTCCAGTGTTCCAGCACAGTGACTGACGTCTCCCTCCAGGCGGATGATTCCTTCATGTAGACACAAACAGATACGTTATTGATAAATGATTACACCTGATACCAGTTTAAAGCTGTGGCTCCTCCCCCACCTGAACAGGTGAGGTCAACAACTTTGTCTGATGAGGAGCTTCTCTCTAGTCTGGCGTGGTTGCAGTCCAGGAGAGAAGACTCATGACCTTTACAGAGAAACTCTTTGTTCCACTTTGGAGCTTCTGCTTCTCCATAGAGCGCCCCCTGGAGGACTGAAGGAGCCCCACAGCCCAGCTCCCTACAGACCACCTCTGCATCCAGCAGGTCAAAGTCATCTTCACACACGGAGGACCACCAGTTGTTGGACTTCACCTCCAGCCTGCCTGAACACCGACTGGATCCGTTCTCCAGCCTGACAGAGTCTGTGGATCCAGAAGAGAAAACCAAGTTTAGAACGGTTCACAATGAGGAATATTTCAATTCTCTGGACTCAAACATCTCAGGTTACTAAAAAAACGACTTAAGATCGACTCAATGACGCATCACAAACTGACAGTGAGACGTACATACAGTCGGCATCAGAAGGATTGTTACCTGAGCAGGTGATATTCAACATGTAGAAGCTATTTGTATCGTCAAACACACATTCCTCCACATTTAGTGGAAATTTATCAAAGCAGGGAGAACTAATCCGGAAAACTGGCTTTTCTTTTGGAAGTTGTTTAGTTGTTGATGAAACGTAGGATCCACACTTCAGCTTCTTGCACACAGATGCTAATCTTGTCTCTGTTCTTCGAAATCCCCTGGCATCAACAGCTCTCCATTCTCCTCCTTTTTTCACCTGGAATTCACCAGAACAACGACTCGATCCCATCAGTCTCACAGTAGCAGGATCTGAAAGAACCCAAGAAATCAAAGATTGTTTGAGAAACATGGAAACAAAACCAGGTCAAGATCTGACCTTCAATCTGTAGCAAATGCTGTCTTGCTAGCACACAAGGAAGTGCAAAAACTGCTGCTTTGTCAAAGTGGGAGGAGCTTCCCTCCACCCGTCCACTTCCCTAAAGCTCCGTTCACATCGGCCTCAGTAACGCGTTTAAGCAGCCACTTCCAATGAAAAGTCAATGTAAACGTGCATTTAGGGCTTCTGGTTCAAAACTCTCACATTCACGCAAAGTCTACAAAAGACTCAGATGATTAGGTTTAAAATACGTCCCTGTCCCTTTAAGTTCTGTATAGAGTTAGACGCATGCTCATTACAAGAGTGATGACGTCATTGTGTTGCTGCACGTCACCTGCCTGTCTGCTTTCCTCCATGCATGTGAGTGTGCTGCTGCGTGGGAAGTTGAAATGAAGAAGTTTTTTCCTTGGACGTTTAGTGTGCGTTGATGACAATGTAAGCAGCCAGGTGGAGAAGGTGTAGGTACAGGGTCGTGCCACTAGAGGGCGCTTCCTGGGTTTTCGGTGACCAGTTCAGTGAGGAGGTGGTGAGCTCTGGGGACCGTTATTTGACAGTTGTTTGATGGTTGTTTTGATCTGCGGATCCAAGGCTGTTGAAACCCGGCGTGGAGAGTCGTTAAGAGGGTAAACGAACATAAAAAGGTAGAAAAAGAAGTGTGTTGACTGTAATTGTTGTAAAAAAATGTTAAGTTTTAAGATATTTGATGGAATTGGTCATTTGATTTGTACAACTCTCGCTGCATTTTACGTGTGTTTTATAGCAGTGCTCAACAGTTAATGTGGCCGGTGTTCAACTTCGACGTCATCCCTGTTACAGTTCAGGCCACAGAGCACCTGCTGTAGTTATTTTTGTGGAACAAGTGAACAAAACAAGGAAGCTCAGAGACGCGATCTCTGCCGGCCGTTTAATGCACTACATCTCCCATGATGCATTGGGTTGTGAGAGTGACAGCGCTCAAGTAGATCTGTTGTTAAACATCTTGAAATCAACGAACACACATCAAACTGTTTTTACATCTTCTAACTTAACTTTTATTGCATCTTTTAGAAAAAAACAGCTGCAGTTTCAAGCTTTTTCTGCAACAATTATCTAAAAATTGCATGTGAGATTGTGGAGGGGCTGTAGATCAATACAGACTATGAGTTTCTCCGTTTTTTTTTTTTTAATTTTTGGATCCTGGTGTGCCGCGGGATTTTTTTTAAGGTTAAAGTGTGCCGTGGCTCAGAAAAGGTTGAAAAACACTGGTCTAGAGACCACACATACCTATGTTCATCCACCTATGGAAATTTACCTGCCTCTGCATGTCAAACCAAAGGATGTAAAACCTGAAGTGTGGATTACAGTTACTGAAGCCAACCTCCTGCCTCTGTCATTTATTCCACGCACCAACTAACAGAAACAGCCTCATCCAGGCCTTGAAGTAGTGCTCTGGCCGGCACTCCTGGTTCGAGAGTGGTGTCACCCACGAACAGTTTTTGAACCCAGATCCTCCTTTACACTTAGCTATGCACGTTTCTATGACCGTTTTTAGGCTGCAAGAACAAAACACGCGACCTTTGAACTCACGTTGAAACCAGCTGAAACTTTGACCAATCAGAGACTTGGATTTGGTAATGACCAGTGAGTGAATATGGGTCACATGCCCGGTGAGAAACAGAGCTTCAGATGACTGTCAATCAAACTTTTACTGATTGATGTACCTGCACAGGTGTTGTAGACATTTCTATAGTGGCGTAAATGTCACTAAAAGTTCCGTCTGTGCTTATTGATCCATCAGCTCCCAGTGAGATTGAACATGTTACAGAAACACGCCTACATTGACTAACTGGCAGCTGTACCTGAGCAGGTGAGTCCAACAGCTTTGTCAGGTGGACAGGCTTTTGTTTTCCTCCATGAGCTTCCACAGTCCAGAAGAACAGACTCATGACCTTCACAGAGAAACTCTCTGCTCAATATGGGAGCTTCTGCTTCTCCATAGAGCGCCCCCTGGAGGACTGAAGGAGCCCCACAGTCCAGCTCCCTACAGACCACCTCTGCATCCAGCAGGTCAAAGTCATCTTCACACACGGAGGACCACCAGTTGTTGGACTTCACCTCCAGCCTGCCTGAACACAGACTGGATCCTTTCTCCAGCCTGACAGAGTCTGGAAAGAGATGAAGAGCAGATCAGACATTGATCAGATGATGGTCTCTATCATGTGGGGTCTGTGGGAACTTTCATTCTATTGACTTTCCTGGATGGAACTGAAGTGTTTCAGTGCTTTATTGTTTTCTTTACATTTTTCTCTTCTCCCTTAAAGTCACAGAGAGACACACTAATAAACTCACCTGAACAAGTTACGTTCAAATTGTCTCTTGTTTCTCTGGCTGACACCACAGAACCACAATCCAGTCTTCTGCAAACATTGACTAGAATCTTCATGTTTATAATCCATACTTTCCTCCACTCAGATCCCTGGATCCTCCTCTGCAGTCCACCAGCACAGCGACTGTCTGTTCCTACCAACCTGAATTCTTCTGGACCTACTGAGCACAGACACAGTAATGCCATGAAGCAGTGGGACTTCAGCACAACCTACAGCAGATTGTGTTGTTGTGGGTTTGTCTCATTGACCTGTTGTGTGTTCAGCCCACAGTCCTGTGGAGAAAGCAGAGAGGGAGCGTGAAGAAGATTAGTCAACTTTCTACAACATGTCACGTGTCCACACTGAAATCTACAGCTATCACTGAATGAAGGTGAGAATCTCATGAAGCCTTAGTCACAGATGCTCTAAAGCTGCGTTCATATTACCCAAAACGCTGCGGCTCTCTGTGTTTTTGTACAATAACCATCATGTTCTCAGATTGTCGTGGTGCCTTTAACACCGTCAGAGCGAACAGGGGAAGAGAGCAGCGTGAACGCGGAGGGGGCGTGTCTGCAGCTGTGAACGCTGACCGGAGTCTGTGATGGGATGGAAAGTTTTCTGGAAAGACAGGCAGTGGCGATCTCGTAGGGGACATGTGAGCGTCCAAAAAATATTTATATATATATTTTATGCCCCTAGACTAAGTCCCCTATTTTCCGCGTAATATGAATTAAATTTGCGTCAGGGCGCCCCTACTATCCTAGGCGGTGGCGTGGCTTAGACTCACCGTTTATGATTTCAGACCCGCAACAAACTAACAGCTGCTTCCTAATAAAAATTAGTTGTCATCCATAAAATTAATGCAAATTTATTGGGTTTACTGGATTTAAAGAAAATAAATTAATAGAAAGGAGTCTGCATCAAAGTGAATTTGTTTCCATCATCTCACTCATCATAAATCTGGGTGTCTGAAAAAATAAATAAATAAATAAATAAATAAATAAATAAATAAATCTGGGTGTCTGACAGACAGACAGACAGACAGACAGACAGACAGACAGACAGACAGAAAATTCTATTCAAAGTTGTGGGAAATGGACAAAATATCAAAGGAAACATCAAGCTCATAACTGAGCAAAAATAATTCCACTAAATAATTAAATATATATCCTGAAAGCATTTTGAATTAAATGAACTGTTGCTGTATATTGGCAAATATTCTAACACCCCTAGTTGGCTCCCTGTGCTTTTAACTCAGTGGGAAACTGATCCAAATGTCTCTATGAGAGGTTCAGGTCAGACCCCTGGTTTGGCACATCCACATGCATTCCAGGTTTGTTTTGGAACATTATCATGTTTAAAGTAAAATGTTTTGTTAAAAAAAAACAGTAATGTTGCATGATGAGGAAATAAAATACTTTATGTTCTTAATTTTTTATTTATTTATTGTTTATTTTTTGTCCTCAAAAAGTATCGATAAGAGTACCGTTAAAATACTGGATCGACAAGCAGTATCAATAAGAGTGGTAGTATTTAACGATACTCATCCCTAGGCCCCGCCCTTTAGGAAAACATTTAATTGTTATAGTTATAAAGATTTATATAAATATTGTAGCAACCTGGGGGTTAGCCCCGCCTTCAGCCCCTAAGGCTCATGGGAAGTGGGGAGCTTAGGTGAAACCTTGAGTCAGAGGGCTGGAAGCTGAAGTGACCCTCCATGCTGTTTGGGCTTTATGTGTGCTTGATTAAACGGGCTCTATGCTGAAAAGGAATCTCTAGTGTTCTGCCTGTTTATTTCCTCTCTGAGACTGTCCGGGGTTGTGCGGTGTATGGGGCACGGATAGTTCTCCAAAGAAGCCATCCAATTAGCAGTCTGGCTTTAGCTACCCCACGAAAGTGACTTTCTGGCTGGATCGTTACAATATGTTCCTCATGGATCTGAGGCTCCTGATGTAACAGTAGCATCTGTCCAACACACACACACACACGCACACGCCACACACATTCACACTCAGGATGGTTCCACTTGTAAATATTTTCATCTCACTTTTCTACCTCGCTCTAAGGCCCAGTGCTCTTTCCAGTCACTTTCACTCACTGATGGCAGCTCAGTGGCCAAACACTGGCGCCCATCTGTGACCAGAAGACGACGCTGAAGTTGGCTTCTGATTCACAGCTTCTGATTGGTGAGGCACTAAAGGAACATTCTGCTGCATTTTTCACACTAAGATCACCTAAAACCAGGTCCTGATCAAAAACCACTGGACCAGGACTGCTTTAATCTGGATTAAATTATGATTTAGATACTAAAGAACACATTAAACACAGTTTCTGATTTGTGAAAATATGAAATAGAAGGATATTTATCACATTTTACACACTGAGTCCACTTCAGACCAGGTCCTGATCAAAAACTGCTGTGTGAAATAGAATCATTTTATCACATTTGATGTAATTTAAGGATAATAGGGACAAAGGAAGGACAACTTCAAGCAAAACACCAAAACAGGAACTTTAAAGTAAATCAGGAAACAAACCAAGAATGGAACAAAAAACTCAAACTTAAGTCAGGGGCTCATGCTGACCCTGACCATAACTATGTGTCCAATCTGACATCTGTGTCCCAGTTTCTTTTGGATGTTGATGTCTGAGATTGTGATGTGGCCTCGTCCAGCCTTCTTGGATTCCTGTAGTCCATCGTAAAAGTGCCAGCTTTAGTCTGTGCCCAGTCTGTGGAATGCAACAAAGTCATTTTGTGCACCCAGGTGAAATGTTATGGCCACCGGCTCGTACCTGTAGAAACAAATACAATAGTACAATCCAGTATAAAAAATAAAATAGAAAAATGTGAAGGAATTAAAAAACAAATTTCCCCCAAAATTTCAGGATCAGGACCTGGACTGAGGTGGACTCAGTGCGTAAAATGTGATAAAAATCCTTCTATTTCACATTTTCACAAATCAGAAACTGTGTTTAATGTGTTCTTTAGTATCTAAATCATAATTTAATCCAGGTTAGAGCAGTCCAGGTCCTGTGGTTTTTGATCAGGACCTGGTTTTAGGTGATCTTAGTGTGAAAAATGCAGCAGAATGTTCCTTTAGTGCCTCACCAATCAGAAGCTGTGAATCAGAAGCCAACTTCAGCGTCGTCTTGTGGTCACAGATTGGCGCCAGTGTTTGGCCGCCGAGCCGCCATCAGTGAGTGAATGTGACTAGAAAGAGCACTGGGCCTTAGAACGAGGTAGAAAAGTGGGATGAAAATATTTACAAGTGAAACCATCCGTCCTCTAAAGCTGCTGAATCTTATTTGGGTTACTGGGGTTGCTGGAGCCTATCCCAGCTACTGAATGCGGGGTCAGGTCACCTGTCTGTTACAGCGCCACACAACCACACATTCACACCTAATGGACAAGCTGTGATCAATGAACCTATGAAGTGTGTTGTGTTGAAGTGTGTATGAAGTGGGAGGAAACGGGAGAAAACCCACACATGCACAAGTGGGCGGCCGTGGTGCAGCAGTAGGGCGGTCGACTCATGATCGTAAGATTGCAGGTTTGACTCCCGCCTTGCACGAAGTGTCCCTGTCACTGAACCCCACCTTGCCTCTGGTGGGAGGTTGGCGCCAGTGTTTAGCAGCGGAGCTGCCATCAGTGTGTGAATGTGTGTGTGACTGGGTGAATGGGACTGTGACTGTAAAGCGCTTTGGGCCTTCGTGAGAAGGTAGAAAGCGCTATATTTACTATTTACAAGTAGAACATGCAAACACTCCCCCCACGGGATTTGAACCATTTGGGAGGTTAGAGTGCTTCCCACTACACCACTTTGAATTAAAGTGACTCAAAAGCTGTAAATGATAACTTTAAGTTTCCAGTAAAAGTGACGGCAGGATCTCTAAGAACCACTCAGCAGGAGTCAACACTCAGACTTTTCTGCCCTCTGGTGGTTCACATGCGTTTCTGCAGGTACTCTGACATCCTAATTTCATGACTCTGGGTGTGAATGTGTGTGTGTGTGTTGGACAGATGCTACTGTTACAATCAGGAGCCTCAGATCCATGAAGAACATATTTATATAAACCCCTATAACTACAACAATTAAATGTTCTCATAAAGGGCGGGGCCTAGGGATGAGTATCGTTAAGTACTACCACTCTTATTGATACTGCTTATCGATCCAGTATTTTAACAGTACTCTTATAGATACTTTTTGAGGGAAAAAAATAAATAAATAAATAAGAACATAAAGTATTTTATTTCCTCATCATGCAACATTACTGTTTTTTTAACAAAACGTTTTACTTTAAACATTATAATGTTCCAAAACAAACCTGGAATGCATGTGGATGTGCCAAACCAGGGGTCTGACCTGAACCTCTCAAAGAGACATTTGGATCAGTTTCCCACTGAGTTGAAAGCACAGGGAGCCAACTAGGGGTGTAAGAATTTTTGCCAATATACAGCAACAGTTCATTTAATTCAAAATGCTTTCAGGATATATATTTAATAATTTATTGGAATTATTTTTATTCATTTATGAGCTTGATGTTTCCTTTGATCTTTTGTCCATTTTCCACAACTTTGAATAGAATTTTCTGTCTGTCTGTCTGTCTGTCTGTCTGTCTGTCTGTCTGTCTGTCTGTCTGTCTGTCTGAAGAAACTGGATTTTCTAGAAAGGACTGTATTAAATTTTAGGTTCGTACCCGTCAGTTTCTTGCACACAGAAATAAATGAATAATGACTCAGAGACAGTTACTTAGCTTTTGTGGAGGTTTTACTTCGCACAAACAGGAAGGGGACAGACAGATGAGCATGGTGCATTCAAAGTCCGAACCAACGAGCTCAGGGATGGGGTTTGGTATAAAAACCCTGCATTTGCATATTCAGAAGATCGTCAAATGGACCTCGTGTGAAAATCACGCCCACAGGTTGCTGCTGGAGAGAAGCTCCAAGGCTAAAGTGAAGATAAGTCTGAGGCCTGCTCAGCAGAAAACACATGCACAGAAAAGAGGGAGTATGAGAAGAAACTGTTAGAATAACAGTTTGGCTGTGCTTTCTTCAAATGTAATATAATTTTGAGATGATAATACATGCTCAGTGAATTAAGTTTAAACCATTAGTGTAATAAAAGTTAAAGGCAGTTTCTAACTATTCTTCACATACCCCCCTGTTTTTCATATCAAAATTATATATGGAAAGTCAGCAGAACTCCTGTCATCATCAACCAAATACCATTTCACGAAGATTTTCAGTATAGGCATCATATCGGCTCTGCATTGAAAACAAAAGTGTAGAGGTACAGGTAAATACACAAGAACATTAAAATCAACGTCAATAAATGAGCATATCAGAGGTGGTAGGTGATACATGAGTGTTGATGCGAAAACCTCCAGGGCTAAACTTATACCATCTGTGTGAAACTTTCAGTGAGCAATCAGGGAGGGCAAAACTCATCAACGTGCCCCTCAGCAGCCACCACTAAGGATACGCATGCATCACCAGTCCAGACCTCGGCACAAAATCATTAATTAAAGTTACATAGAACAAGAAACAAATTGAGAAATAAAGAAAATTAAAAAAAATCAAATCAAACAAAAGAAAAACAATAAAATAAATCTGTAAAGACCAGTTTCAACCACGAGCAGATGCGAATTAGGTTAATTGTTGGCATAATGCTGGTAGAGTCGGCCTGACAGCGATCATTGATTTGACACATGGAATCAAACAGGTGACGAAAAGACAAAAGAAAAACAACACACAGAGGACCGGAGTGACTAGTTTTATCAGTAGACTCCACCAGAAGTAAACCAATAAAGTGGGGACCCAGACCAGTAGGCGTCAGTCATCTGAGAGGAAATGTGTGATTTAAGGGTCTTGACCTCACTGATGATGTGAGTAAGATCTCCAGAGGAAGAGCGAATAAAAGTACAAGATGAAACCACGAGGAACAGCTGGACCCATGTTAGCTGGTTTGAAGCTCACTGTAGCTGGAAGAGAGGAGCGCTAGAGGAAACACACCAGGGAGCTCCCCTCGCCAGGAGTAGTGCCACACTTCGTAGTTGGACTTCAACCAGGGATGTGTCTCAAAATCTCAGTCTCATAGGCTCAAGGCAATTTACAGTAGCCGCGTTTCCATGGGCAAAAGTAATCGGAAAGAACGCCTGATCGGAAAGAAAATGCGTCATGTAAACGCGCTGTTCGGAATACTCTGCCCCGATCAGACTCATTGGGATCAGAATTTCTTTCCGATGGAGATAGGTGTGTTATACCGATCGTTTATCCGATCGTGGAGCATGTAAACGGTCATTCCGATCGTGTGTCACTGCTGCTCTCATTTACGTCACGCATAGACGGTGTTTCACTGAGAGAAAGCTTTGGAGCGCATACGGGACCAACCAGCTGCTCTGGCTCTGCGGACGCCCCGTGAAAAGCGCCGCTCCGCTGGCTCTCCCCTCTCTTTCCCTCTTTTCCCTCCCTCTCGCTTCGTGCCCCCCGACGCTCACTCGGTCCACTGGCACCCGAGTGAGCAGAGCAGCTGGATTAATAATTTTGTGTCGAGGGGGGGGGGGGGTGCTTTTTTACAAGTGCGTTTTGTTATTTTGTTATGTGTGGGAGAATCCAGACTGCGAGCCGCCCCGCCGCTCTGGGTTAGCGGCTGCAGGACTCAGGAGGAACCGTGTTCGAACAGAGCTCGGGCCGCTAGCTCACAGAGCGGCTTTGGGGCGGTCTGTGTGAACTTTTCAGAGCAGAAATAAATGTCGCCCAGTCCTTAGAAAGCTGCAGATTGCTGCGTTTCTCGCACGGTCCAGGATTTTGTGTCCATCCATCCATCAGGCTAATGATGTTAGCCCGTGTTAGCCTGTCCTAAGCTTTCGTCCATCTTAATTCTTCCACAAAAAAGCACTGACCACACAGATTAAATAAAACGATGAGCGAACA
>JAUDJI010000351.1:0-14596 GCA_037389245.1 Oryzias sinensis | reverse complement strand
AAAAGACATTTGCCATTTTTATAATAGAAGACACCCAGCACACTAACAGGCAGACAACCTTTAACACACTTCGAACAGTTGAATGCAGCAGCTGCAAGAGGATCCTTTACATTCCTCATCTCACCTGCTGGAGATTCTCCAGCTGAGCTGCATATTTTTGGACTTTTGCTGCACAAATCTGCAATATTCTTCATGTTTCCCTCCAAACTGTTAGTATTTCATTCCTCTTTGGTGTTAACATATGTTGAAAAGAAATGCAAATATTGTAAAAGATCTGTTACATTACACTAACAATAAAAAAGGTTTGAATTAGAAAACAATTACTTACACATTTCTAAAGGTTTAAAAAATGTCTCTATATGAAATAACTTTTTAAGCATTTTTTTGCAGTTCTTTTAGTTAAAACTAATTTGGACTCTCTTAAATCTCCTTTATAATTCTTTGTTTGACTATTATTGCTAAGATGCATTAAAATATATGCAATATATGGTGTGGTTTGGGATTTAACAACTCACTACAAATCTAAACATAGTCATTTGACAATGATGAGTATGCAGTTCCTTTCCAACTTAAAGCATTCAAACATAGATCTTTTTTTAAAATGGTGCTTTGTACATTTAAGTTTGTTATAAAGATGCTGCATTCCTGTTACTTTTTAGATGATGTGACATTTGGGATTAGGAAAAATTTAAACCAAAAGTTATGATTTTATACCATAATTGAGCCAAAAGAAACCATTTTCTAACATGCATACCTTAAAGTTCTTTCCAATTCATCTCTGTCTGTCAAATCTCCTCCTCTTGGCTCATAAAATGCAGAGTAAAAAAAACAAAAGTTACTTTTGTGTATTCTGAGATTGTCTATTAAGCCACAATTAAATATGATGTGGGTCCATTTCATTCAGTCTGTCCCTATAAAGGTCAGTGAATCATTTACCGGTACTTCTTGGTGAATTAGGTTTTGTTGTAAAATATTGAGTCACCTGCCAATAAGGCATTTGGAATTTACAAAAGAATGACAGTAAATGCTTGCCTTTAAACCGCAACCATTCAGAACTTCACTCCTCCAACTTGGCACATTCAAATTACTGACCACACATTGAAACAATTATGAGAATAACGTGGAGTGTTTTAACAGCTGTGCACTGAAGCAGGGCGGGCAGGAGCCGGTTGGACTTAGTGGATCACTGAATCACTATTTTATATAATTAAGATCATCTTACAGATTAAACGCATTTTAAAAGTGAAGAAAACTCTTAACATTTGTCAGAGTTATAAATAAACAAAAATGTAAACAGTTTGCAAACTTGAAAAATATCTCTGATTCATGCAGCTTAAGTCAAAAAATGTAACTCCAGAGAGACTGGTTAGCAAAGCTTGTTCAGAGGCAAAGAGAAATAATAGAACAGAGAGGCAGGTGGAAAAGATTAAATTCTGCTAAAAAAAGAGCTAAAAATAAAAACATATGAAGTCATTTCAGTTAAAACAAGCAGACAACACTTGCTCAGTGGATTGCCCTCGTAATTCATCCATTGGAACCTTTTGTTCTTGCTGTCAAAGTTTAAAGACCCACTCCAATGAAAAATGTGTATTTGGTGTTTTTGACATGTTCTTGGGGTATTTTACTGATGATGGAGGGCATATATAATGAAAATAGTGTTAAAATGGCATCTCTCAATATTTATTTCAAGGTAATAAAATCTGTTTTCCAAGAGAAAAAAAAACACCTCTGGTAATTACAAGTTTAGGCGCTAATCAAATCAAAATATATTTTTTAATACATTTGTCATTCAAAAATATTTTAAACCAGATTTATTGAGTTTATTTTTGGTGCACAATATGAATTTTTTTTCTGTGGGAGACAATGGGAAACTACTTCTTTCTAAAGCCTACCTCCAATGGTCTTTTAAGAAACTGCAACATTTGATACTTAAATTCTTTTAAACCCTTGTGCTATCTTAGATGACCCCACCCTTACATTGACGTGTTCTCCCTACCATGACAAAGGTGGATAAAGGTGAAAAGATTTCATGTAATCCATGGAAACCAGTGAGGTTCACAAATCATTGAAGAAAAAGGTTTAGCGCACTGTCTAGTGGGTCTAGATGACCCAACTCCCAATGTTAAAGTGCCTAGGATAGCACAAGGGTTAAATGAGGAGCAATAGATGAAAGATTTGATGGAAGTTAATTCAGAATGCTGACTAAAACTTTGATGCACTCAAAGACCATAAAGCTGCAATATATTAATAGGTTAAAAGTGCTGAAATCCCTGCAACATTGAATTTTCATAAAATGTCATAATATAAAGAGGTCAAGAAAATGATGCCTCACTATACTTTATCATCAAATAATTTTAAAAAGAATCTGAACTATCACAAACTTTGGACTGAAACATAAAGTAGGCACTTGAGGACATTACCTCTATTCCTAATCTATTACATCACCCACTGAAAACATTTTTATGCCCTTATTTCTCTTGTTTATATTGAATGCAATATGAACTCTTTAAATGGATTTGTTTTGTCAAAACAGTACCAGCAAAAACTTCTACAAAAACAGCACACAAACACACATACAGCACGTTTTGCTAAACTGTTCGGGCAAAATTAATCTAAAAAATGAAATCTTAGATGTAAACACACAATTTTTTTTAATCCAGACATTGAGTTCAACAAGTTAAATCGAACATATAACCATATAGGAACAAGTGTTTTATTAGAAGTAATGAACCTCAATTCTATGTGGAATGTAGCAAAGTGCATACGTGTGCATGCATGTAAATGGCCATAATCTTGCGTAGACAACAAAAGAGAAAAATCCTAAGTAATTATAGTAGTAACAGTAATTGCAAAGAAATAAACAATTGTGTCCTTGAGCAGGATGAGGATATCTGCATGATAAACATGTAGAATGGAAAAAACAAACATTTTTACTCTTTTCTGCTTGTTTAGTGTTTCTGGATTAGGATATCTGACAAAACATGACAAAGCACATCCAAAAATACGATTGCTTCTTTTAAAACACCAAGTTCACATATAAACTTAGAAAACAGCAGTCTCTTACACAATTATCAAATTAGTTAAGATTTAATGCTTCCAGAATTCCAAAAGTCCAAAATCCTGAAGACTTAAAAAAATAACAAATGTAGCTTGTCTCTGGAGTATTTAGATATCATCGCTTCTTGATCGTGATATTTTTATTCCTCACACCTTTTGGAACACGATTCTTGTCAAATGTATCATAAAGGTCAAACTTCAGTGCCCCTGTAACAGAATGAACACAACACATTAGATGAATCTTTATGCTTTAATCTTCTAAAAAGTGCATTACAACATATAGATGTTTTCTTTTTTGTCAGTTTTTACTTCTTTGGTGGATTAAAGTGCCTTTGAAGAAGAAGTTACAGCAAACAGCTTGCGACTGTGACCTGCAGGAGCAAGGCTACCTCTTGAAAAATATTGTACTCAATAAACTTTAGCACTGAGCTTCCTCCAGACAAAAAAAAGGGAAGAAATCCTAGTTTTCCTCCTCTTTAAGTTCCACTCTAATAATTTTTTGATCCATTTTAAAAACATTTCCAGTGATTCTTTAATTATGATGATACCATTTTTAGCCAAATCAAAAAACCTATGACGTTTTCGGTTTTTGCACAGCAGTAGTTTATTAGAAATTCACCTCTGACTTGTGGGTGGGACTGTTAGCTTGGAATAAGCCCACGCCTGCCTCTCAACATCATTCTGTCTACTTTTTTTGCTGCTAGCTTACAGCCCCTCACAACCCCAAACTAACATTAGTGGGACAACAAAAATGGCGAGCAGTATTGGAGCTAGCCAGCTGAACAGTTTTGAGCAAACTCAGACGAGGAAAACAAAGATGTATGTAGATCTAGTCTACAAGTGAGCGGAGCAGGGACCATGGCCTGCTGATTATATTTTTTATTTCACTGCTACAAGTTATTTCAAGCAGCATTTTTGTGTCTGCTCCTGATTCACAACAAATCTGAATAAAGAAATACTCAGAAGAGCATTTTTACACTTAATTTTCTTTATATATGTCCTCCATCAAGAGAAAAATGCCACAAGACTATTTTAAAAAGACCAAAAACATCATCTCAAATTAAAAAAAAGACACTGGCAAAGTCACATCAACCACAATTTAATTACACTTTGGGTCCCAGACGAAAACAAGACAGCTTCGCAGACACAACATTTTAACTAATGTTTGTGCAGTAAACACTCCTTTGGCTTCTAACCTTCTCCTCATTTGACATTAGTTAAGGAAGAGCCTACTTTTGCAGCTGAGAAGAACCAACGGGTGTCCTGGTTTAGATGTTTCACAGCTTGGCAAGAGCCTCAGCTTGTTGATACAAGTGCTGGGCAATAACAGAGTCTGGCTGATTCCTACCACTTGTGTCGTACAGTTGTCATGCTTGTTTTTTCTTTTTTCTTTTTTGGAGGTAGATATGCCACTGACTCACATTAGCACCAGATGTTTTGGGTCATGGAGAGGATTTGTGTGGAGGGAGAGGTGATCTGAGTGTTGAGGTAAACCGATTCTCCATTACTCCATTTCTAGAATATTTCTAAAAATATTAAAGACCCACTCCAATGAAAATTGTGTTTTCTGTGTTTTTTACATGTTTTTGTGACATTTTTCTCACGGTGGAGGAGGTATACAAAGAAAATTAAGCTTAAAATTCATTCTAAATTCTGTTAAGAACTGATTTAATGTTTGCTTCTCAGCAAATCATAAAAGACATGTCTGACCAGGACCTTTAGAAAAAGGGAGAGCTTTGCTTTTATCAGGACTCAGAGGAGATCAAACATCTTTACTTGACATGAGCAAGCTGCAAATAGTTTGTAAGCCCTTGATCTATCCTGTCTGAGTCAGAATCAAAGGAAAGCATTGATAGAGATGTCCATTAGCTTTACCAAGCTCAATCCCTCTCACTCACACCTTTGACCATCACACTTCTGATTGTAATCAGTCATCATCAGTGACCTGTACTTCTCAGCGGCCACTCACAGCTCTCTAAAGTGTTTTATTCTTCTTCTGCGATGCATGGCGACCTTTGTCGATCCGCGCTACAATTAATTTTCTGTTCATTTAGTGGCAGGAAGCAAGTTTTTCCTCTGTGAATGGGCCTGTTGTTCCAAACCGCCTCTCCCCCTTCCTTATACGATTTAGGTCTGCTGACCTCTAACCAAGGAAGTTTTAGGCAGTTGACCTTTTGGCTTTTACATCTGTGTATTTATGTCTGCAAAAATACTGAAATTATTACGCTTAATTCTGTCACCTTCAAGCAACCGTGACTGATTTCTGTGGCAGTCACTGAATGTCTCAGTGGACTGAAAGTACCATTTTGTCCTGAGTTCAGCTGAGCATGGAGAATATTTGAATGCTCGGCAAACCTCAGAACCTTTTTCTTACAGAAACAGCCAAAACCTAATAAGTTTTAACTAATTGCTTGTTTCAAAACATATTTTATTACTTGACCTATATTAAAAAAGAAAAAAATACTGTATATTGTTTGGGTTTTTGGTTAAAAAACAAAACACAAGTAACAATGATTTTTTTGCAAAACTGCTGTGGACTTTCATAATATTGCAGAAAGTTAAAAAAAAAACAATAAATGATAAGTACAGTTCTAAACTATAAAGGTGTATAAAAGTCCAGGCGAAGTCTTCGAAGACAGTAAAAAAAAACATTTTGTGTAATGATTCTAAGATAAAGGTGTGATAAAGTCAGAGCTCTTTTATTTCAAAAAGAGTGAAGGCTTTTTCAGACAAGAGATGATACAAAAAATTATGAAAGGATATAACAAACCTTTCGACCATGATAGGAAAATTCACAAGTAAAATAAAAAGCCCAAACATTTACAACATACTAAAGTACACAAAAATAAAAAGGATAATTCCATAAAAGGGAAATAAACATGTTTGAAACAGTTCTAGCATTGAAAATTTAAGGTTTAAGTTTGGAATCAATCTCAGAGCTATATGATAAAGTTTAACATATAATTTGTTGCCAGTGCCAAATTGACAAAAAAGGGAGCATAATACTACTTTCCCGTCTTTAAAGAAAAACCTTGATATTATTTTAAAATAAAAGCCTGTTGTACTTAAAAGAGTGTGTGCTTGGATTATAAACCAGTTAAATAAAAAACTGTCATCTGCATAAAAATCACATTTTGGATTTAATACAGTTTGTTCAATGTTCCTGCATGAGGTGTAAAAGTCGGGGTACACCCTGCCCTTGTTAAAACGTGATATGTATAGACAGGAACAAACTAAAAAACATAGGAGGTCTCTGTAGAAGCACCTATCCTTGGTTAGTTCATACATTTCCAGATCCAAATGAAGTCTGTGGAACAGCAAAATATTGGAATTGTAGACAACAAATGAAGTTATTATCATTATATGTAAGCATGCATGTGTTAACAATGAATAATTTCCAAGATTTCCAATAGAAACATCTATAGTATAGAAGAAACTACAAGACAAAAGGAACCTCCTTCATGATCTTTTTCTTGTCTGCTTTTGTTTTCATCAAGACCCTCAGATTTTGGTAAAGTTCATCTACTGAAAATGAGAAGCTGCCTTGCTGTAACAGTCCATGGACTTGAAGTCATGAGCAGTCCCACTTGGTGTATCCAATTCACCGTGCTGTATTTGTTTGTCAATGTGTTTGGACCCATCTTTAACTAGACACAATAACTGAATTGTGTTTCTGTTATGTGCCTCCTTTTTTTTGTGACCACTTTTGCTCAAGATCTATAATGTTCACATGAGGACAGAAAGACATGTGGATCTTGTTAGCCGTGTGAGTCAAAGCTGTTCTACAACCCAGAGAGTTGATATTTCTTTCCTGGGTTGCTGTCATTACTCTGCCAGGCCATGATTTTGCTCAGTGGGATCTTTAATCGATCATGGATTCATTTCTCCAACAATTTTGGTGGAACTCCACCATATTTTGTTTTTAGTTGATCTCCTTTAAAACACTGTTGTTGTCTTATTCCTTAAGGTTTTCCATCTGATGCTCGTTAGACCTGGTAACTGAGTGCCTACGTTGCTCGGGGGCAAGTCTGCCACCAGTCTGAGCTGCATGCAAATATAAAAGTGAAGATTGGGATTTGGTTAATCGCATCTTTTACCATGACTGGCCTGAACTGACCTAGCTTTGAGAAGATGGCACTCGTTGTTAGTAGATGCTACTTGCTTCAACCAGATTCTGACACAGTATGACAAAAAGGGAAAAATTCATTTGACGTGTGAACTAACATGCAAATATGCATCTTTAGAGATGAAAATCCAGGCAGGTTTAAGGTCAGCTGCAGCAAACAGGGTCATCTTTTGTTGTTTTTTAAGCCCCCTGCTTCCAACCCTTTCGACCTCTCTTCACCATAAGGGGGTTAACTGTCAATTCTTTCAAGCTTCTTCTCATACATAAATAAATCTGTGCTCCCTCCCCCTCCATAGTTAACTCTAAGGTCTACTCAAGGGAGCAGAAGGTCTGAGAGCATTCCTCCATGAAGACTTTCTGCTTTCGAACTCGGCTTTGATTTTGCACTCTTAATCCCCCTGCAGCTCAGCTGCGTCTGGACAAGAGACTCCACACCTGATGAAACAATGGGGGCTGTGCTGCCTGAAGAAGCTAAAGTGAACTTGGGAGGAGGTGCCAGGGTGGGGATTGTCTTGCTGCTTCACACCACCACAGTAGAAAAGAAACAGCCATTCTCCTCAGTTTTCTGCTCATATTAGCAGCAGTGTTGCTTGTGAAAGAAGAGGATCTCCCTAAGTGGACTCGGTTTCCCCTCAAAAACCCTTTTGTTATTCACAAGTGCCGGTGCTGTCAAAGCCGGGACAGTCCTCTCCCTGATCTTCAGCCACGTCACTTTTAATGATGCCCCTGAGGCACCGGGCCCCGGAGGGCAAGTGGAAAGTCTCTGAATGGGACTGACTCTGCTCCCTGTGGTGATGTGCACAGAAGCACATCTGAAGCTCAAATCAGTGCTTGATAGATTTAATGGTGTTTTTCCTAAATCCACCAGTTAATTTTGGAAACATTAGTGATTGATTGTGATCTTGATAAAATAAAATAAAAAGATTCTAAAGAGAGAAGTACACTGTGGCAGTTACATGTAAAGCATAACTCAAAAAATGTGTCTGTCTTTAGTTTATATATGTAAGAAAAAGTTATAGATAATAACTAGTTGAACAATGTAAATGAAAATGCAAAACATAAACATATATTTGGCAAAAATAAAACTTTATGACAGAATATGACGTGTTTTGAAAAAAGTTTAATCATTTAGTTTGGGGGTAAAAATGAAGTCTTGCTTCAGCTTCTAAACATGTGGTGCAATACTGACCCCTAGTGTACTGGTAAGGAAACATGTTAAAATGTGAAGTAAATCCAATAATCCAAAGCAAATTGGAGTGTTGTGACAGAGTTATAGTTATGTGATAAAGAAAATTATGACATATTTTAGATAACGTATTCCCTTTATGACTCTACTATAACAGTTCCACACAAAAAAAACACTCCATTCATACCCTGCAACATGCTTCAAACAACGTCTTCCAATGAAAAGTCTATGTAAATGCTTGTTTAGGACTTTCACATTAAAAACTCTTGTGTTCATGCAAGTTTCTATTACTGTTTTCAGGAACCACATACACAATACGTGGCCATACGCGGTCATAAAAGGCAAACCAGGTTAAACTTTGGCAATTCAGGGACTCAGATTAGGTAATGACTCATGGATGAATTCCCTTTTAATTCATGGAAGTACCAACCTTCTAAAAATTGATTATGATGGAGAAATTTATAATTGCGGTTTGTATCTGGCAAGAATTATATGACACCAAGTCTTTCAAATATCGAAATAAAAGAAAAAAATCATAAATACATCTTTTACATCTTTTGACTTAGTTCAGAATCGGAACACATGTTTTGGACCTTGTATGATGACTATTATCCACTGAGGCTTTTTGCTCTTGAATCTGGATGGTTATGATAGAAAATGCTCATTAAAGCATCACATGAGCTCAGAAGTCACTGAATGTTTAAACCTGCAAACAATTGAGGGGTTTGTACTGAAATGGTGTGAGAGACTGAAAGCTGCTGTGCATGAATGTTTGCCACAGATCCAGAATGAGTGATCAACGGAGCTCTGAACTGTTGACTGATATTAGAAGGATTATAGAGGGGATGGAGTGGGAGGAAGCGCTCTCCATGAATGATCCTGGTGATGGTTAGAGGGATTGTACGCCTCTACCATCAATAATGGACACACTGTAAGTGCTTTGAGCATCTGGAAAATCGCAGACAAATCCAATTCCTTATTATTATCTTCCATGCTTTCTCCAGTTCTTCTCTGAATCCCTGGTATTTCTCCAGTTTCTCATGTTCCTTCTTCTTGAGGCAATACCACCACATTCACCTAATCGGCTCTCCTCTGTTCTTTATCCAAGGCAATGTTAGGCTTTGTAGTTTCTTGTTTACCACTTTAGCTGGCTGGTCAAAGCCAGGATCCTTTGTTTGGCATTTTCCAATGTTTCAGGTATTGGCATCTGGCTGTATCTCCTTGGCACTTACTTTATTAATGAAGCTCTCTGGGCCTCTGCAAGTTGAGTCACTTATCATTGAGATGCCTTGCTTTTAGCCTCAAACCATGGTGGGTACAGCAACCGTGGTATCTCCCATTACAAGGAAAGAAACAATGGGGTAGTGTAATGTGAGATTTTGAATGAAATCCTCCTTCTATCAGCAAGAGCACTGAAGATAAAACGTGGCTAAATCGTACGGCCTGACAATGATCCCCAATGAACACATCGCCCGGGCAACAAAGCTACTGCTCCATGAGAACCGTTTCAAAGTCCTGGAGTGGTCTAGCCAGTCTCAAGATCTCAATGCCATTCAATCTTTGAAGACAGTTGAAGTCCATATTCCCCAGCACCAGCCCAAAACATCACAGCTCTAGAGAAGATGTGCATGGATTGAAAGTATTGAAATTGACTTTTGACAACTGATTACACCAGGTGTGCTGTTCACCAGTATACTACAACAAAGCAGTGGAAAATCAAAAAGTGCCTTACTGAGAAAAAGTTACTCACGAAAAGTAAAGAAAACTAGAAAAGTTGGCATTTGATTGCTAACGGTTGTTGCTTTTAAGTGCTTAATTGCATAACTTTTAGCAGAAGAAGCTGATGTTTATTGAAAGGAAAAAAGTTTACAAAACTAATAAAGCTGCTTGCATAAAGTTTGCAGAAGTGTTTAGAGATTAAAGTTTGAAGCTGCAGAAAAGCTTTTTCATTGTAATGCCGCAGTTTCTGTTACATTGCAGAAAAACCATAAGTGGCATAAAAACCACAAGTTGTAGAAAAAAATTCCAGAAGTAAACACAATTGTCCATAAATGGCAGAAAAAGAATACTGAAAGAGGAAATCCAAGGGTGTGCCTAAGATGTTGCCCAGGGATTTGAATGTTTGAATGGTTGAGTTACAGCAGTTTTTTCAGAAATGTTTTGTCTTAAAAAACACTGTCTTCACTCTAGCGCTGATGTCACCCACTTATGGTCTGCGAACATTCCGCAATACACACAAACACTTAAGTCTGTTGCCTATTTTCTATCAGCTGTAGTTCAAAAACTATTTGAAATTTCCCAAATAAGACTAATACCTGTATAGCGCAATCCCTCCACTTCATTTTAAAGTTGTCTCTAGGTCAAAACCTGTAGGAGATACATTTCAAAAACAGTAAAGTAAAAGTGGACTCCTCATTGACTTCCATTATATTTGAAATTTAAACTACTTCAATTATTTAAAAAACTTTAAATATTTGCAAAATTATTTAAAGACAGTTAACAAATCCACAAAAAAGGCAGACAAAAAAAGTGCTTAATTTTTTTAAAAGCATAAAGACCTTTCCCCATGTATTTCTATGGCAAAAGTTGCAGTAACTTTGTTGAATTGCAGAAGAACCATAAGATGCAGAAGAGAGCAATAATGTCCTTCACTTGCAGAACATTTTGATACTTGGCAGAAATTGGATGTATGGAATGATGCAGATGATACGCTCAGACAAAAACGTACGGAAGACAACAGAAGAACAATAGTTTGATTTTGTTACGCAATCAAACTAATAAGTCAATTCACCTGTGTTTGTGGAAGTGTAGGGACAACATTTGGTTGGCCTGATTTAAGCTCTGCTGGGATTTCCCATAAACAATCTCCAGTAAAGAAATTAAAAATGTGAATCTTTCCATCCGAACAGACGTTAACAACATAAAGGAAGGCGAGCATCAGAGATTTTACTTCCCTGCTTTAATAGAACATACAGCTCTCTGATATCACTGATTTTGATTATTTAAAATAAACTGCAGCACAGCTTCATGTTTCCTTTGGAGCTGTTTGACTCACTTTGGATGGTTAAATGTTCCAAAGCCCTCTTTCGTATTACAACAGGTGCTCCACGCCATAACCGTACAAATTCTCCAGAGAGAAGGTCAAAAACAAGCACTTCACTGAGCTTTGATGAAATGTAATCACCTTGAAAAGGGAGATTAAACAATGTGAACAAATCAGAGGATTTGTTTGACTTTGTATCAAAAAGAACTTTTCAGTGCCAAAAAATTAAACATTTTTTGGCACTGAAATTAATTAAACATTTTTTGTGTTTACTGAGCCTCCCACCTAGAGCAATGATGTGTTGTCCATGCTCCATATTTTCATCAGGCCTTGGCTGCAGCTGCTGTTGACAGTTGCTTCATTGATTTTCACACACAGGACAGAGCTCAGGTGCTTGAAATTGAAGTCATGCTTCTATGTTTCTAGGCTTCACACTGGCAACCAAACAAATTATATTTTGCATTAACATGCCATAAAATATTATTTATATAAAGAAATATGACAAATCTAATTTTACTCCATTTCTCATTACATAAATACTTCTCAAACTTTAATTATCCAGCACAAGTGTGTGCCTAAGTATTATTTTATTGGGAAAACACCTTTTGTTAAGTGTCTAACGACAAAAAATGTTCTAATGTTTCTGTTGTGCCACAAAAGTACCTAAACAAAGTATTTAGAATAAACTTATTTATTTATAAAACAAAAAAACAAGGAAAACTTACTTAAACATGTAACTTCCTTCATTTGTCTGGACTTTTCCTTTATGTCTTTTTATCCTTTGAATGTTTTTTGTCTGTGCATTATATATAATTTAACTAAGTGAAGTAATGATATAACATCATATTTCTTGTTTTTTACTGTTACTATTTCACTTTTTGTCATTGTTTAAAAAGGAGTCAAAGTTTTAGTACTTTTTCATGTTTATATTATTTTGAAACAAAAACTATGCATTAAAATCTACGGAAGAGGATTAGGCCATGGAGAAAGAAAGAAAAAAGGTAATCCGTAAAGATTCACATTTTATTGACGAAAAAAAAACTTTTTTAGCTAGTATTTTGACAAGAATGGATGTAATAAATGAGCTAATTTACGATTACAGCTAAACTGCTCCTCTCTACAGTATTATATTTTTTGGACCATAAATTGCTCCGGATCACAGCATAAGTCACACTTTTGGGAGAAATGTATTGCTGTCAGTAAATACTGATACACACACTGTTAGTGTCCTCTAGTGGTTGTTGTAATGTATTTTAAAAAATATAAGCCGCACCTTAGGAATAAGTCGCACCCCTGGTCAAAGTATGAAAAAAACACGCCTTGTACTTATTTTCATATGTTATTGTAACCAATCTTTTCCTTCGTAAGTTTTGGCTTTATAAGTTTTATCAACAGAAAATGTGCAAATACAGATCAGTAAAAATATCAATGTAATAAAACTTTTAGCTAAATACAATTCCAATGGAATATTGGAACAATACAAATATGAACATAATGTAAAAAGGAAAAAAAATTGATATAAACATGCAAATGTGCACCATGAGAAGAAGTTTTTTTTTTTTTTTCATGGTGCTCTTTTTATTTTTTGTTGTCGCCATGAAGATCCAGACATTTAATGGTTCCTTTGTGACCACAGATCAATGCCTCACACCTGCCTCACACACTCCAACAAACGCAGGTATACAATGCTTACTAATATATTATTTTTAGAATTTAATTTGAATTAAAAATGTTTGGACATCTGATGGCCGCATTGCAACCTGTAGTTATCAGCAGATAACACATTTGCTCCTCTGTCTCCGATTTTATTTTTGGCTCAACCTGACAAAGGAAAAATAAGCAAACAAACAAAGAAAACAAGTTTAAGGACATTTGTGATGTCAGAGAAGAAAATTTTAATCATGATTATGATTATTTTAGACAAAATTAGACAAATCTTGGCCCATTTTCTTGGACATAGTTTCTGCATAGTACAAATTGTTCATAAGTCTCTTGTGTTGACTCACTGTTGAAGCAGAGTAAGCCTTCCCTCAATTCCCATCATCTCTTTGTTTACACTCTCTCCCACTAGCATAAAATCCCTCACAACACCAATCTAACATGAGCAGATCTTTAAAAATACTGAGCAATGTTTGAGCTATCCAGCCGTATAGTTTTTAGCCAGATGCCCGCTCGAAAGAGGAAAATGAAGACGTACAAGGATCTAGTCGTCTACAAGTGGATGCAGCAGAATGGAGTGGAGCAGAAAGCTTGTGACCTTATTCGTCACAGCTACAGACTTTTTCTAACAACATTTTTTTAATCTGCTCCTGATTCACAAAGATTTGACTAAAGAAATACACAAGTTGCAATTTTGATCTTACTTTTCTTTTTGTTTAACCTCCATCATCAAAAAATATGTTTAAAAAAAACAATAACAATTTTCATTGGAGTGGGTATTTCATTAGATAATATAAAAAATGTGTGAAATTACAGATCAAACTAAAAATAAAACTTGAGCACTTTCATTGTGACCTTTCTATTGAGGTGCAGAAAGCCTTGTTTCTTTCTGATGATGAGCACATCTGTGATATTACAGAGCATGCGCAAAAGTTCGAGCGTTAAAAAATAAGGCAAAGAACGTGTCTGCTCCCACTCCAAACTGCAGTCGAAGCATCGCAAGATTTGATTGACGTCGAGTCAGCTTTGAGCTGATGCTGATTCCGAGCTCCGAGAGGGTGGATGCAGTGGAGAAGCGGGACGTATGGACCTCGCATACGTCAACCATGATGCATGCTGTCAGCAGTCAAGCTTTTACAGCGCAGAGTAGTGTTCTAGTAGTGTTCTTACGTGATTATCTGATGCTTTCCATAATGCTATTTGGAGTCCGAGGTTTTTAGAGGTAGACATGCATAATGCCTCAGTCCACACAGAAATAAGAGTTCGAAGAGTTTTTTGCAAAAACACATTTACAGAGAAACTTTAGACATAATGCATTAAGAAAAACAAAAAACCGTGCGCCGCCCGGGAATCGAACCCGGGTCGCAAGAATGGGAATCTTGCATGATACCACTACACCAGCGGCGCTTCGCGCGTTCGACTACATGACAATGTTTTATATAGCCTTTGGTGGCATCTCAGTAACCTTTTATACAATGTATGTGTGTGTGTGTGTATGTATATACACACACACACACATATATAT
>JAUDJI010000350.1:0-14596 GCA_037389245.1 Oryzias sinensis | reverse complement strand
GGGGGGGGGGGGGGGGGGGGGGCGTTGCACGCGGAGCATACAACAAACAGGTAGAGAGGTGGGGCTTAGACTCACCGCTTATGATTCCAGACCCAAACTGTCAGCTGCTTCCTAATACTTAACAATAATTAATAACTAATGATAGTTGTCATCCGTAAAATTAATATCATTTATTGGGTTTACTGGATTTAAAGAAAAATAAATGGAGTTGGCAAAATAGAAAGGAGTCTGCATCAAAGTGAATTTGTTTCCATCATTTAACTTAACTTAACTTAACTCTGGTGTTTGACAGACAGAAGAGTCTATTCAAGGTTGTGGAAAATGGACTATGATCAAAGGAAACATCACACTCATAAATAATAAATACAATTAGATTAAAAAATTAAATAAATATCCTGTCTGGAACATTCTCATGTATGAAGTAAAATGTTTTGTTAAAAAAAACAATGTTGTTGCATAGTGAGGAAATAAAACACTTTATGTTCTTAATTTGTTATTTATTTATTTTTTTTCGTCCTCAAAAAGTATCGATAAGAGTAGCGATAAGAGTACCGGATCGATAAGCAGTATCGATAAGAGTAGTAGTATCGTTAAAACCTTAACGATACCCATCCCTATGTCTAACAAGGAAAAGACCTTCTACCGACTCCAGAAAAATGAGAGATGATCCGTTTTTCTCACATCAAGTTTCGTCCAGCCCTCCCCCCAAAAAAAGAAAGTTCTGAATGCAAAATAGATCACGTTATGGTCTAATGATCCAGGCAAGCAGCCAATTATTGATTTTCCCTTCTTTTCTGTTTGTTTTGGGATCTTTCCACTCCCCCATTGCTTGGTCCTTCCAAAAATAAAGATAAATATAAAAAAGCAAACCGGATTAATCCAGAGAGGTGATGAAGGCCAAGGCCTCTTTGTGGTCTTCAAACCGGCGGGATCCTTGAGATGCTTTTACCATCAGCACCGCTGGGTAATTCAGAGAGAAACGGATGTTTTTCTCATGTAGAAGCTTCTTGCATTCTCTGAACTTCATCCATCTGTCGCTCAGCAGCTTGGAGTAGTCGGCAAACACCATGATGCGGCGCTGTTCCCAGGTGACGGTGCCCATCTTTCGTGCTGCTTCAGCGATGCGGTCCCGGTCCTGAAACCTCAGAAACTTGGCTATGATGGGTCTGGGTCGAGGTGCCTGGCTCCCCTCACCTCTTCCAGGCCTGGATCCGAGTCTGTGCGCTCTTTCAATCACCAGTCCCTTTGGAAAGTTAATGTTGAATATCTTTGGAATTATTTCTTCCAAAAATTTCACAGCGTTGTCCTCCTCACAGCCCTCGTGGAAAAAAGTCATCCATCTTTTGGTGAAGTGTTTCTACTTCAGCCTTGGAAGCAGAAGGATTGCTTTCTTGTACCCTATGGGCGTCTTCCAAAAAGCAAAGTCTGCTCTCCACTTCACAAATCCGATTAGCTGTATCCGCTAATTTACTTCCGGTAGCACTTGTGCTCACCCGTATCTCTTCCAGTTTCTTGTCTTGACTTTCAGCCTTTTCCAAAATAAGCGCTGAGAGCCGAGCCAGTTCTTTCGCCACATCGCCGGTCGGCCCTTCCTCCGTATCCGCTTTATGTCGCCGTGGGGATGTTTTCATGTTAGCCGTGCTAGCATTAGCAGTCTCAGAGACTTTGCTCCTGCTGCCCCGGAGTTGGACTTGGCGGTGTGTCCAGTGGCGTTTGGCATTTTCGATGATGTTATATCGCGTCACCCAGTCAGGGAAGCACGTTTCCTAGCTCTTGGTTGCATTAATGTCAGCAAAGATGCACGGGGATAGGCGTAGATCGCTCTTAACCAGCCATACTTGTCAAGCGCGTCACGTGACTCCGCTATCTTGATATTTTCAGTCACATTTTAAGATTATAATTAAATGTATTGATAGGGCTGGGCGATATGGCCTATTATTTTTTTTGATTAGATTTCCAATCCCCCCCCCCCCCCCCTTACGTAAGGAAAGCAATAAGTACAAACGGCAGACAATTTAAAGCAAATTTTGCTTATATTTAATCAGATGCAAGACAAATGTAACCCCCATTTCTGGAATGAATAATAAATAAATGAACACACTCTTGGAATCAAAGTCCCAGCTGTATTTTAAGTCACACTTTGTAGACTAAAAGGAGACAAACATTCACCTTGAGAGTAGCACCATTTTCTAAAAGATTAACAATACAGCTCATATCTGGGGTCTAAGGTTTTAATTAACTTACTAAACCCTGTCTTCTCCACAGTATATATGGGTACCATGTCTTTGGCTATATGCAAAGTGACCGCTTTGGGGATTGTTCTCCCCGGTGCCCCTTTCCTAGGTATGGGTACCGAGCCCCGGTATTGAACGAGCCCCGGGGAAACATTCTTCAAGACCGCAGTATCCGTAAGATCTGACCTCCACGGTTCTGCTATCGGTACTGGAGAAGTCGCTTTTTTTGTGTGTCCCACAAGATATAAACTAGAGCTGTGACAGTGTGGGATTTTTGATCACCGCGCTGATGAAACAGCAGGGGTCGCAGTAGACGGCCAGCCAGGTGCCCAAATGCCGGCAAGACAAGCTAAAGAGCTCTGCGGCGGAGCTAGGTGCTATGTCCGGAGAATCGCTGCGGTGTGGCGAAGCAGCAAGCTTGGGCATCCTAAATCTTTTGATATTTTTCTTATATTTATTGAGACAATAATAAATTAATCATTCTTTTTTTTTTCTTTTTCCTTTCTGGAACGTTTGTGGGTCACAGAGACACGCTGAAAGCGGCTTTCGCGGTCGGATAGAGAACATATCCGTGTTTATGAATGACTTCTGTGTCGTGGTTTTGGTTTCTTTTGTCTTGGGTTTTGCTTTATTTCTTGTTCTGTCATGTTTGGTTCTGTTTCCTGTTTTATTTTGAAAGGTGTTCTGTTTTGTCATGTTCCTGAATTTTACTTCCTTGTCCCTATCTGTCCTGATCTTGTTCACCTGTGTTTTGTCTGCCCTGTCTGTATTTAAGTCTCGTCTCTCCCTTCCTCTTGTGCTGGTCCATTAACGTCACTAACGTCTTTAAGGTCTCTTTGTCCCTGACTCCCTTCATGCCATGTTTCATGCTTTGCCACAGTAAGTTTAGTTTTAGTTTTGTTATCCTGCTCTGCAGCGCTTTTTGTTTGTGATTAAACACCTTGCCTTGGAACCGTGTGCCCCCGTCTCTGCGTCTGGGTCCTACCTGCTCTCCAGCCCCCCAAACCTGACATTCTGACGTGAACAATTGTTTCGTTCGAACCAATTAATTATTCCGAGGGACGAAATAGTATTTAGTAGAAACTGAATATTATTTCATACAAACAAAATATTAATTTGTGGGAACAGTATATTAATTTGTGGTAACGAGATATATATATATTTTTTTAATGTCAGGACACGGGCTCAGTAGGTTTCCCCCAGGTGTTGGAGTAGGTTTGTGGTGCTGCTGCCTTTGACTGTGATGGGCTTTAGGCAAATGTTGCAGCGTGGGGTCTCTTCCTCCACGTCTGTGGCAGCAAACCCATACCAGTTCCAAACAACAGATGATTTTATTCCTTTCTTGGGAACAAACTTCCCACTCTCACCGGTAGCCTGTTGTCGCTTGCTGTGTGGTGTGCGCTATGATGTTTTTGTTTGTCGCTTGCCATACTGCAGTGTGAAACTAACGCTACAGAAGCTCTGGGGAGCCAAAAATCCGCCATTACACAAAAACTCGATTTAGTTATTTTTTAAATTGCCTGTAACAAAAAATTCGAATGAATTCATTCAATCGATCTTTCACCCAGGCCTACGTATGAAAAGTGTTCAAGGTTTTATGCTTTTTATAATGGTTTCAGATTTCTGCACTTATTTGGAGAATAAAAGTTTAGGAGGTTTTATGATGGTGTTTTCACTTGTATATAATAAAAAAACAAAACAAATTAAATGTATTTATAAATTTGGCACATGTTTGCTATGTTTTATGATTGTTGCTAGGCAGCGACAGTCCACTGACTCATGAGTGGCAGAGAGCACCAGAGGAGCAGTTTTAAAAAAAAATTTCATTAGACTGACGCAAGAAAGACTAAAAAAAGGCGGGTGGTGGATGGAGGACTAGATTGATAGGATTGCCCTGCTGTGATTACTTTCTTTTCATAGAAGCAGATTCAGGAATGAGGCGTTATTGAAAGAAAGTTGGTACTAAAACAAGGGTTAAGCATGGATCTTATGTTTTGAGCACATTTATTTGGGGGAAGTCATTAGTTGTTGCAAGAAAAAGGGTATTTCTCCATTCCATATTTGCTCCCCTTCTGTCAATAATCCCCTCTTTAAATTTTTGCTTCCTTTCAATTTTTTTGCCATTTTTTCCCCACTGCCCGGATTAGTACCAGCAGTCAGAAATGGTGTCCTCAACATTGGAGGTAGACATGTTTAACATGCACAGGTCTCCTGCAGAGAGCTTAAATAAATTCCTTTTTTTTAAGTCCAAAATTAAAAGCCAGACAGTCACTTTACATAAAAATGTTGCAGATTAAAAGCAAAACTGACAGTAGCTGCAGTGATTCTGCAATTTAGGACATTTATTTTACCCGTTAACTTTAATTAGGCAGTATTTTTTCAGGCAAATGATAGGGCTCTTGTCTTTCACTGATGCTGGCTGATTTAAAATGCAGCAGCCAGAGTACTAATACAAACTGACAAGAAACATATTTTTCATTTCCTCTGTAAAAATAAACTGTTTGTTTGCTTTGTGTGAAATTCAATATTGAATTCAAAGCCTCTGTTTTACTGACAAAGTCCCTAATAATCAAGCAGCATAATTTCCTGAGCATGTCATTGTCACATTTTGTCCCATCAAAACACTTTATTCTCAGGCAGCAGGTTTATTTTCCATAAAAAAAAAATCTTCTAGCTTAGATCAAATTTCCCATTGAAACGTACAGCTCACACATCCTATAGAGATGATGCGAATTTATTTATATAGCAGATTTCAGCGATACAGCAGTTCCAAATGTCTTTTTTTTTACACAGTAATGAAATCCACCATCAAAAGTTGTCCAATGCGCACAATTCTAAACCACTATGGAAGGAAGAATGAAAAACATACTAAAAAGTAATAAAGCCACTGGGTTGGGCTGGGGGCCATCGGCAGAACACGAAAGCAGCCCTCACCATAAGAAGCACTCCACTGATAACATGTCCTTTGCTGTTCCCTCTGTCCATCTTCGCCATTTCTTTGGTTCTTCTGTTGGTATACGTAAGCCACTTACATATATTTAAAGTCATGACAGATAAGAAACAAGTAGCTGACCAATACTTTAAATGTATTCATAGAGAGAAAGAAAACGTTGCTTTTCTTATGACTAGAATATGGTAAAAAGTTGTGAGATAGTAAATGTCCAGCGACAGACTACCCAGGGTGTACCCTGCCTTCGCCCAACAGTAGGTTGGACGGGCTTCAGCAACCCCACAAAAGGGAAACAGCGGGTTAAGAAAACTGAAATTTTAGTTATTTTCTGGAACTTCTTTTCCTACCCGGAAGTAAGACAACTCGGTCTCTGAGGCACCGAATTTCCGTCTGTTGGTGCTGTCCTGTCATGATTTCAACCTTGAGTCGGGTTCGGCAGCATATCTGTGTTTTGCCCACAAAATAAACAACATCCAAACTTTTGCAAAGATGGATGTGCTTATTGTGGAGTCTTACTAATTGTTTTGTCGATCACATCAAAAATGTTTATTTAACATGATTTAGGCACTTTAAAATCTCCAAGCAATGTTGCTGCAGCTATTCAAAAGTTGCATAGCAGATACAACTAATGAAACTTTAAACAACAACTAAATAGATGTACGTCTTACAGAAAGAGAGTAGACGTATTCCACATGATCTCAGATTGCAGGATTGTCTTATATTTGGCAAAAAAGTATTTTTTTCCCAGCCAGTTAGTCCTGTATGAATCACATTGAGCAGTAAAGTTTATTGTCTCGACACCTGAGTGGTTTGTAATTGCTGTCCAGTTTTGATTGTCATTTCTGGTTGAAGTACATATAAAGAAAAACTGAACAAACGTGACTTTCTAAATACTGTTAAGACTGTTTACCTTTGATATATATTAAAAATGATTGCAGCTTGACTTTGTCTAAAACATTACTGAATCAAGCTGTTCAGAATCTTTCTATTGCGCTTGTGAATTTTTTAAATTCAATTTTTTATATAACCCAATATTACAACAATAGTCGTCTTAATGGGCTTCATACCAATAATTGTATGATAAACATGAAATCATAAAAAAAACAAGAAGTCATTGAAATCAATAGGTTACCTTTGTGTCTTTTAAAAAAAAATTGTCCTTGTTATGTCAAGTTTAGTTATTTAGGCATAGAAGAAGATTTAATTGAAGACAACTGTTTTTTTAAAGGGTACTTGATTCCATTTTACCTATCTTCAGGTTATAATTATTTATCTATTTTTTAAGTGATCTTGCTGGTTACTATATTCCTTGCTATTTGAATCATTCATTTATCTTCTTCCGTTTGTCCCTTTCTGGGTCAAGGGGCTGCTGGAGCCTATCCCAGCCACTTGTGGGCGAAGGCAGGGGACACCGTGGATGGGTCGCCAATCTGTCACAGGGTCACAATCACACACCCATTCACTCTCACAATTAATAAGCATATTTTTGGACGGTGGGAGGAAGCCAGAGAGCATGCACGGGGAGAACCACCTCCACACAGAAAGGTCCCCCATTGATGTTCTGGTTCAGGTCCCCCAGCCGGGACTTGAACCAGTGGCCTTCTTGCTGTGCGGCAAGAGTGCTAACCACTGCGGCAACACACCACAGTGCAGCCGTATTATGCAAAAGGAGTATATTATATTTGAATCATGTAAATGTTAATAAGCAGCGGCCCCAGACTTAAACCTTGTGGAACTCCATTTGTAATTTCTGTCTGCTATTTTTTATTGTAATTGTAAAACACTAACCAACATGTGGATCAGTTGTCACAAAATTCCACAATGTGTTTTTGTCTTTCAGTGAAAAGACTTGATCTCTAGAATCAAACAGAGTACCACTGAGGACTGAACGCAACAACTGGCGGTTGTTATTGCTGTTGTGATTGATTTTGTGATTAATCCAGTGTGTTAGATGTATGTTCATTTATTTGTTGTTTTAAGTTCCATTTTTTTGTATCTGCTGTCTATCTGAACTTTTTGATAGCTCTATTGGCATTGCAGAATTTTCTGCTTTGTGATTTTAAAGGGCATCCTGTGCCAATATCTTCTATCATATCTTATAACTTTTTACCACATTGTTTTCTTTGTATTTTGTTATTGTATTCCACCTCTTATCATTTATAGCAGGGGTATCAGTCTCCAGGCCTCAAGGGGCCAGCATCCCGCTAGTTTATGAGAAATGCTGCCTTGTCAGGTGGGTTAACCAATAAAGAGCTTCAATGGCAGGTTGGTTAGAACATGTAGGACACTGGCCCTTGAGGCCTGGAGTTAGAGACCTGTGATTTATAAGGATAGACAAGTAAGAGGACAGGAAATCTATTTTGTTTTGCAAAGCCAGGAAGTTTTTAGAAAAAACACTGACTCACAGCTGTGTCTTAACCCTTGTGTTATCCTATGGGGTCAAGATGACCCGATCCTTACATTGACGTGTTATTCCTACCATGACAAAGGTGGATAAAGGTGGAGAGGATTTCATTTAACTCATGGACACCATCGAAGACCACAAATCATCGAAGAAAAAAGGTTTAGGGCACTCTTGTGGGGTCTAGATGACCCATCTCCCAATATTAAAGTGGCTACGATACCACAAGGGTTAAAAGGGATTCTTATCCTTAAGTAACTTGAATGTATTATTAGATACACCATCTACCTTCAACGGTGGCTCGCCTGGTCTCAGTCATGCTCTTTCTTGCTCTGCCTTGCTCTGCCTTGCTCTCTAGCTAAAACTAATCATTGTTCTCGTGCCTCAGGAAACCACTTCAGAGTGACGCCAGCGTGGACCTTCTGCTAAGCAGTCTGTGGAAACCTGCAGCCTCTGCCTCTGTCGCTAACCGCGTTAGCACCTCCAGCCACGCCACCAGCCATCTTCAAGTCCGGACCTCGTCAAAGCCAAGCCATAACCATCCACGGAGAAACAAATAAACCATTACTCACCTACAACTTACCTGTCATTACTCTGGGTTCCAGCGCCTGGGTCCGCTCCATCTGATGATCATGACAGAACGAACTGGTCCTCCTCCGGATCCAGCTGACCCAGAAGGACTCTGTTTTGCCGTAAACCAACAAGGCATCGCCCTGGGTCGCCAAGCCGACGCCCTGTCCCAGATTTCATCCGCTCAACAAGAGCTGTTTCGACGCCTAGATGGTTTGACACAAACTTTAAATGATTTAACTGGTCAAATGTCCACCTCTTCCACCGCAGCTTCACTTCCGGTTCACAGCAACGCTTCCTCTTCCGCTCCCGCCATGAACCCCGGAAAATTTCCGCCTACAACCAGAACCGTTCAATGGTGACGTCGAAGCCTGCGGTGGTTTCCTCCTCCAGTGCCGGCTATGGTTTCAGCAAGCTCCGAGGTACTATCAGTCAGACCACAGCAAAATTACATTAATCGTCAATTCCCTACGCAACAAGGCTCTACAGTGGGCCCAAGCTTTCCTGGCCGTCAACTCCATCTCCCACCCATCCTTCGACCACTTCATTGGGGAGTTCCAGTTGGTGTTCGACCATCCTAGGAAACAAGAAGAAGCTAGCCGTAAGCTATTAGCCCTACGACAACGCAACTGTTCTGTTAGTGATCATGTGATCGATTTCAGGATCCTGGCAGTGGAGGCTGGATGGACGGGTCCTGCGTTAAAGAGTTTTTATTTACCAATCGCTGAATGAGTCCATCAAAGACCATCTATGTATGCAACCAGAAACCCACACCTTTGAAGAGCTCGTCACCGCAGCTCTCCGCTCTGACACCCGATTACGTGAGCGTCAACATGAGAAACCCGCTCAGATTCGCAAAAGTCCTGTTAAGACTACTCAAGGTACGACACCCTACTCTCCACCTACTTCCTCGTCTGAAAACCTCCGTACTCCACCTGAAGAACCCATGCAGATTGGACATTCTAAAATATCTGCTGAAGAACGCGAAGAAGGGGCATGTTTCTACTTCGGCCAACAAGGCCACCAGGTTAATCAATGTACGGCTCGTTTAAACTCCAGAACCCCCCCGGTAGACGACAGGCCGTGGGTGGGTGACTCTATGTCCATTTCTAAAGTTTTTATCTTCGTTCCTGTCAAGATCAGTCCAAGATTTCTGAACTCCAAGCTCTCATCGACTCAGGGGCTGAACAAAGCCTTATTGACCACAGTGTGGTAGCTCGTCTCTCGCTACCCACAGAAAAATTTGAATCTCCTGTTAAAGCCGCTGGTCTAGGGGACAACATCTCTCTGTTATAACTCACTGTACCAAACCTGTTTAACTGGTCGCCTCCGGTAACCGTCGGGAATATACCCGGTTTTACGTCACTCACTCCCCCCAGAATCCGGTCGCGTTAGGATTTTCTTGGCTCCAACGCCATAACCCCCAGTTTGATTGGGTTCTCCATCGCATCACTAGTTGGAGCGAATTTTGTTTAGCAACCTGTCTAAAATCTGCGGTACCTCCTATTAATACCTCAGTTGTTTCCAGTCATGAAGAGATCGATCTGTCTAACGTGCCAAACTGTTATCATGATTTAAGAACAGTTTTCAGTAAAGCCAAAGCTAGTGCTCTTCCGCCACATAGACCCTACGATTGTTCCATAAACTTGCTCGACGGAGCTCCGCTTCCTAAAGGAAAGTTATCTAATCTCTCAGGTCCTGAAAAAGCAGCTATGGAGAAGTACATCCAAGAGGCACTTTCTTCAGGACACATCCGTCCCCCGTCTTCTCCTGTTGGTGCTGGGTTCTTCTTCGTTGAAAAGAAGGACAAGACCCTTAGGCCGTGTATTGATTACCCCAAGTTAAATCAAATCACGGTTAAAGATAAACATTCTCTCCCTCTCATAAGTTCCATCTTTGATTCCATACAGGAGGCTCGGATTTTCTCAAAACTAGACCTTCGTAATGCGTATCATCTCGTTCGGGTCAAAGAGGGGGATGAATGGAAGACGGCTTTTAATACTCCCTGGGGTCATTACGAATATTTGGTCGTGCCTTTCGGTCTGACCAATGCTCCCGCCATTTTCCAATGTTTGGTGAATGATAGTGTAAGGCAGCTACTTTAACATAGGATAACCCCTGTCAGCCTATTCTTATTGGTTAAGAAGTAATGCGATACTTGGAGTTCAGATTAAGTTGTGGGTAACGTGAGGAGTTTTCAGTTGGTGCTCACGCTCATCGCATGGACAGGTCTCTCCGCTGTTCTGTGCCCGAGCAAGAGCCTTAGCAAATATTGCAACCCTGTTGCTGTAAAGAAAAACTTCATCTGTACTTACCTGCTCAAGACGAGTAAAAGTTTCCGAGCAAAGAGTACTTGTCGTGTGCAGTGATTTCCCTCCCCACGCACGTCCTGAAGAGTTGCGCGATCGCCATCACCGGGAAACCACAGCACGAAAATATTTTAAGAGACTTTATAAATCGTTTTGTGTTCGTCTATCTTGACGACATACTGATGTATTCTAAAGATCCCGCTCAACACCAAGACTTGTACTTCAAAGACTAGCCGAAAACCAGCTCTTCGTCAAAGCCGAGAAATGCCAGTTTCACACCACCGCCATTCCCTTAGGGTACATTTTCGAGGCTGGCAGTATCCGACCATACCGCCAAAATTGAAGCCGTCGCTCAGTGGGAACCTCACGTAAAAAACTTCAGCAATTCCTCGGTTTCGCTAATTCCTACAGACGGTTTATTAGAAACTATAGTTCTATTGCCGCCCCACTTACTCAACTAATATCCACCCTCAGAACCTTCCAGTGGAACCCCGCTGCTCAAGATGCCTTTGACACGAAGAAACAAATAAACCTTTACTCACCTACAACTTACCTGTCATTACTCTGGGTTCCAGCGCCTGGGTCCGCTCCATCTGATGATCATGACAAGTTCCTGTCGTTGGCTCACATCTGCATTTTGATCCATGCACTGGTGTCAAATCACAGGTGAAATCAATTGTTGTTGTTCTCACGCAGAACAGAGTTTACTTGCTTCATCCAAACCAAACTTCCGGTGAGCTTTCAATCTTAATCAACCAAGTTTACTGCCCAATGTTTTTTTTGTGTTTTTTTAACATGTTCTTGTAGAGTTTTCCTCATAATGGAAGACATATATAAAGAAAATTAATGTTAAATTGCATTTCTGAGTGTTCAAATTGTAAATCAGGAGCAGAAAAAAAAAATGTTGTCTTCTTTTTCCTTGTCTGAGCTGGAATCTGGATCAAAGCTGAACGGCTGGATGGCTCCATTAATGCTCGCCTATTTTGTTAGACCGCTAATGTTAGCTTGGGGTTATCAGGGGCTGTAAACTAACGTAACGAAAATCACGTAAACAAAGTGATTATGTGAAATGAGTGAGGGATTAATCCCCGCCAACATTACTGCCCACAACTAAGAGGCGAAATTCTGATGAACTATTTTCACTCTCCAGAAACTAGAAAAACGACACAGATTTTTTAAATTTGGCCAAAAAACGGCATAATCATAATTAAAAGTCCACTGGGAACGCTTTTACAATAGATAAAAAGAAGACTGGAGCGGGACTTCAAACTGTGACTTGTTTAAACTGTCACCAGTGTTTACATTCTACTACTATCGCAACTCTTCATCTGTCTACAAAAGTAATTTCATCCAAGCAGATACTTAGGTAGAGAAAATCAGCTTTTGCGCTGATATACCACACATCATCACAGTAGTGCTCAAGAAGTTAACAAATCAGCTGATATCAGCAGAAAATCGGCTTTGTACTTTTATGCAACATTTTACGTTACGAACGTGTTGCATACCAGTGCACAGCTGATATGGAAAGCTGCTTCTATCCACATAAGAATCAGCTGATTTATGTTGATACCGCAAACAGTCTAGGAGTTATGACCTGTCAAAGACCGTGTGTAATTTAGGTGTCACCAGCGACATCAGTGTTAAAGAGTTAATTCCACCACATTTATATTCCAGCTCAATCAAGGCTTTTTTGGTGTCAGATGTGACGGTACGTGAGGTGAAAATCCATTAAATGATTTATCAAATATTCATTAAAACTCTAACAATTATTAGGGGAAAACGTGACATTTTTACGTCCTCGCTGCCCCTCCCCAACCAAGTTTTTTTTTTAATTAACAGGGTTTTTCTGTATTATATAGCTAACCAAACAAAATTTAACTACAAAAACATATTATGGTTTAATTTTTCTTGTTTATCAACTCTGTTAAGATATATACCAAAACCTACATTTAAAGGAGGAAGACCACTTTTGCACCAACAATAGGTTCTGGTATTTTTTTGACACAGCTCTTGTGAGGGCAAGAATCACAAATACAGGCAACAAGGCCAAGCCTGCTGTCCATTGGGGAAACAGAAGAGGCTCAGGCTGTTTAAACCACCAAATATGTAACATCACAAGAGAATATGGATAAGACATTTTAAAACTGTTCTGTTACTAAATCGTTGACCTTTACAGGCTCAACAAAGGAGGCACCGTTCCTGCACCCAAGCACTCAATAGGCAAAAAAGGCTTGGATGTTTACCAATGAGTTGCTCTGAAACCAGTACAAAGTTACATTCTGATCAAAACGTGTTTTTTGTTTGACCCGAAACACAAGACCAACAGATCCACAGCGCATGGAATCCCAGAGATTCTTCACAACCCGAAAGAAGACCTTAAATCAACTGAACTGAACTCTCTTGAACTACATGGGAATCCTCTGAGCTGGAGGATCAAAGACATTTGAAGTCACACACAGCTACTGCTGCAGGCTGGAACAATCAGCAAAATGAGATCAAAATAAAACTGTTAATCAAACCGTTAAATTCCAAATAAAGACATCCTTTTGATGCAAATACCACAACCATGGTCGATAGGAAGTTTCCCTCAGGGATCTTCTAAGTACAAATAAGAGTAAAAAGCACTTCAGAAACAGACAGCATGTTAAAATCCCAATTACATAAAAACAACTTTTTGGAAAAAAAGATTAGTAATGCAAGGGCCATACAACCCCTAACTATCAGTTAAAATAAAAAGAAAAGTGAAGAAAAAAACTGGTTATGTGCAGAACAGGAAAGATTTTTTTCCTGGAAAAATAATGTGTCTCTTTCATGGCTTCAGTTGTTCATAGGTCTGGAGTGCATCTCCTTCTGTCATGGCACCATGCTTTCACAACGGGTGAAGATTAAGGTTTAGCGCTGACTTGCTGAAAGAGTCATAACCTTTCTAGGAAAAATAAACGTTGCTCTGAAACTAGAGTAAATCTTTTCAGCATTTATATTTTCTGCTACTCTGCCCTGCACTAGCATCCCTCATTTTTATCACAGATGCATGGTTTTCAGCTGAACTTTGACAACAACCCGGATGATCCGTCTCTTACTCTGTGCAGATTGCACTGTTGTTTCCAAAAATGTTCCAGATATGCAATCTTCTGACCTATTTTCCATCTACCTGTCTGAAATGAACTTCTCTCAAACAGCTAGCAGAAGCAGCGGGTTGTGTTCACATATTCTCTTTCATAAAAAGGCAATATTCCCCTACATTCAGTACCTGTTATATGGATTTTTGGGAGGGGTTAGGACTTAAAAATGTGTTAATGCACCCATTCACTATCAGAAAAAAATCTAACAGTGTCAAGAAATGAAAAAAGTTAGTCAGTTTGTCTTCTGCCAGTCATTTTTCTCTTTCAAAACATCCCATCTATATCTATATTTAGCAGGATGATGCTGCACAGCTGCAGGCAATCCCTACCTGGAAGCAGTTTAAAAATGGTTTGGCCCATCACTTGAGCACTTGGTGTGTAGTGCTCAAAACCCCGCACATTTCCTGGTGGCAACCCTTTGTGCTTCCTGGTAAGTTTGGTGGTGCCGACTCTGGTGAATCTGCTTTAGATTTTCCTAAACAAATTGTTTTCTTTAGCCTGAAAAAGAAAAGAGCTCTGGCATCCGGAGCTCTTTTCTTAGCTCCCCTCTAAGCCCCAGTGAGCTTAAGGCGTGGATGAGTTTCTCTTCACTGCTCAGGTGATCATCAGTTTGTTTGGTCTGAGCCTCTGCCTGTTTTTGCATTTTATTAATTGTGTTTTAACAGATTTTTGTTGGTATTTAGTGGCAGCAGCGGCACACTGCTGCTTTTGTTTGGCTTTCCTGATTCTTAAGCACACAGCAAGTACACTTTGCTTCAACCAGTGCCTGCTAGCTCGTCTAGGCCTCGATGATCCAGCTCCTGCCAGTGGGCTTCAGGCCGCACTCCGAGCCCGGACCTTCATCTTCTTGGCCTTTGCGGCAGCCAACAGAGTGGTGTTAAGCCCTCTTTTTCTCCCATGGTCATCGGACTGAGGACCCAAGGGCCGCTGCTGTATTGTGCTGGTTTTATCCGGTTTTTTATCTGTTTTTATTGTGTTTGTGTGAAGATGGGCATTGATTTGTGTATTTT